>JAPSES010082343.1:0-25724 GCA_029822895.1 Maxillicosta whitleyi | reverse complement strand
AAACTAGGTCTGAGAGAGTCCACATTAAACTAGGTATGAGAAAGTCCACATAAAACTAGGTCTGAGAGAGTCCACATAAAACTAGGTCTGAGTGAGTGATTCCACATTAAACTAAGTCTTAATGTGGCTGATTGTCAGGCTCAACAGATTTTGTTGTTTCAGGGTTTTTTTGGGAAAGGCGTCTTCTCCAGAGCACGACCGGACCACAGCCTCTTCAGCCAAACGGAACGTGAGTTTACTCCTAAACTGTGACATCACCATCAGTATTGTCCAATCAAAGCTGTGTGCTATAGTCAACTGACTGTGTTTGTGTTTCAGAATATGAGGGTCACCTTCTACCTGTCGTCTCACAGAGCAGGTCAGTGGCATCTCATCCTGTTTCTTCACATAAACATGAGTCTGTTATCGTTAAAATATAAATGAGCTTCTCATTTAATCATAAAAGCCCCCTGAGGCCTCATTGGTCACCTGATACGTCATCTACTCCACTGACTTAATCCTGATCATGCTGACCTGAGTTTGATTCTGGTCTAGATTATACTGCTTCTTTTGTCTCTCTCACTTTTTGAAAGTGAAAATGCATAAATCACTGCTGCATTACTGTAAATAACATTTACCACTGGTAATGGTAGAAGATGCCTGTTAACTGTTTTTTTATTGTTATTTTTTTACTGTGTATATTGAGGCTTTACATAGATGTGTGTTTCCTTAATCTAAATCAGGTTGTGTGTGTTCACAGATAACAAAGTAACTCACACCACAAAACCTCAATGATTTATAGATTTTTGTGTCAAACATTCACAACATGTTCAACTTAACTGTTTCTGACTGAGGTCTGTTATCTTTTAATGTGAGAGGAGGCTGGATTCTGTTCTACTTTTCAGTGTGTTCTACTGTTCTAGACTTAAATTATCTTTGTCTTTGCTCATGGTCCAGGTACGAGGATCTGCTCAAGTGGGCGGGGCGAGCTCTGTCTGCTCAGGGATTGGATGAAGAAACTGTCAGTCAAAGGCTGCTCAAACTGGCTGAGCCTGTGACACTGGAGGAGATGAGGTGGGAGGTGGGGCCAGGAGAGAATGGCCAAATGGGTAAAGAGGAGGACGGAGAGGGAGCAGAAACTGCACCAGGGGGTGGAGTGAGCTCAGGTCTGGATGAATCAGAGATGGAAATAGACTGCAAGTACAGAATGCAAGACCTGAACCCTGAACCAGACCCTGAGACTACCTCTCATACAGAACCAGACTGTGGTCTTGTGGTTCCAGGTCATGATTTTGTCCTGGTGAGTCTACATCACACAAAATGAGATGTGCCATTAAATAGTACAGAGAACAGTTCTGTGCATTTCCACAGTGTTTTGCAAAGTAGAAGAAAAACACTATTGAAACTTTTTAAATCATTGAGTTCATCCTGGAAACTTTTGGTTTGAAGTGGAAGTTGTTGGTTGGTTGGTTGGACACTTGAAAGGGCAGGAGTTCTTAGAAGAATTGCAACGTCTTTTTGATTTTTAATAGAACATGTTGGTGAGATACAGGGACAGTTGTCCTATTTTTGAAGATATGAAAGTAGACGGTACATTGTCTTTGACTAGCTGTTGTCATGGCAGATGTAAGTTTGCTGTAAGTTTGATTATTGTTGCTTTTGTCATCGTTGGTGTTGTGCAGGTGCAGGGGGACCTCAGTCAGATCCGACGGACTCCGTTCTCTCTCACAGAGTATCTGCAGCTCAGTCTGGAGGAGGTAAAGCTGAAAACAATTCAGACTCCTCCCTCAATGTCCTGAGGGATGAAATGTTTGCCTAGGATTGTTTGTTTGTTTATTTGTTTACCTGTTTACCACAGGCCTTCTTTCTGGTCTACAGTCTGGGCTGCCTGTCTGTCTACCTGAACCAGGTACGTCACAAGAATGACTCCTTTTTCTTAATGTGTGTAAATAATACATACACATAACAGGACAGTTAATATTTGAGTAATAATAACTATGTAGAGATACAGTAACAGGGTTAAAGGTCAGAGGTTACGGCTATATGTGATGTTGTGCTGTGATTGGTCAGGAGCCCCTGTCAGTCATCCAGCTGTGGCAAACATTCCGGTCCCAGCATCCAGACTTTGTCAGCTCGTACTCAGCCTATCATCACTTCCGCAGCAGGGGATGGGTCCCTAAAGGAGGTGGTGGGTCCAAGTATGGCGTTGACTTCAGTAAGACAACCAGAAGCTGCATCATCATTATCTTCATCATCCTCATCACCTGTAACTGAACTTGTTTTGTTCTGTGTGTTTAGTGTTGTACAGGAAAGGCCCGCCATTCTACCACTCCAGGTAACACGTAAACACACACAAAAATGCACAAATACAAACGCATAAACCTGACTCTTCCTCTTCTTCCTCCATAGTTACTCAGTTGTAGTTGAGAGGGCTGGTGATGCCTTCAGAGGCTCAGCATTGCGTCCGTTTTCGTGGCGCTCTCTGGCAGCTCTCAGCAGGGTCACGGCTAATGTTTCCAAGGTAATGACTCCTCAGTCATTATACACACACACACACACATATATATATATATATATATATATATAAAATGTGCAAATGTAACTGATAACATACCTGTAACAGTGTAACATATAAATATATAAATTTGGATAGGCCAATATAAACTTGGCTTCTTCCTACTGCATTTAGGATATAAAGTATTTTTAAAGAGACACAATGAAAAAGTATATTGTATGACAATATTACAATTATTCTTTGTTTTAAAGTTTGTTTTCATTTTCAGAAGGGACAGTGCATATTAATAAACACAATATGAAACAATATAGCCAATGCTAATTTCCATCTTTAGTCCCTACATAAAACAAAAAATCTGACATAAAACAGTACAATCTCATTCAGGAGACAAGTAAAACACATTATTAAATTATTACACTCAATATTCTGAAGTGTTCCATTTGAATTTGTATTTTTTTTTGTCCTTTATGTTTTACTTTTGTCATATAAATTTTATCATTATCATGCTATAGTTTCATTACCGCATCCCCTGGTGCGATTGCATCCTGTTTACTACATTTACTACGTATGGTTGTTTTCTCTCAGGAGCTGATGTTGTGTTATGTCATCTACCCGACCGACCTATCAGAGGCTGAGCTGGACTCTCCAGAGTGTCTGAGCAGACTGACCGTTCAGGTACAAAAATGCCTTGTATTATTAGTACAGTGTGTCCTCACACAGTGTTCAGGTTTGTATGACTTGGGCCTTTCTTTATAATAAATTTTTCCATCAGTACATTTGGTCTGTTTTGATCCATTCTTGTTTGGCCTAAAACAAATTCAATGTCTCCTCAAGCTCCTTAAAAGCCCTCAGTGAATAAAACTATTTTATACTATTTTATGATAATTTTACCAGTCTACAATGTTTTATAAAAGATCTGCCTCAGAGTTTAAAGGTGTTAAATCTTACATAATTTAATCAGATGAATATAAAACAAATTACCAACGTACTGGTTATCTGATGTTTTTGTATGTGATAATGTGTTATTGGACATATTATATATTGGTGTATATTCATTAATCCAATAGATTTGTAAACCTTCCAGTAAATAATACCTGTAAAGTGAATGTATTATGATGTACAGATAGTGTTTTCCCTTGGATTTAAACCAATTCTATCATTAACTATCATTATCATTGGGTTTTTGTACAGGAAGTGATCGTCAGCAGGTGGGTTTCCTCCAAAGAGCGAGCCGAGCAAGATGACTTCTGATTGGTTGCCAGGAGGTTGGGTGGGGCCACAGCACTGATGGAGAAAATCTGACACAACATGACTTGTTGATGCATGATTAGTGATGAAAACAACAACTGTTCATTTATATATTTATCCATAAAATGAATGTTTGAGTGGGATGTTGGATCTTTTTGTAGGTCAGCTTATAAAATGATTCATGTATTTATTTACAAAAATAATAATAAAAAAAAAACCAAAATGTGTTTGTCTTCTGATAATTACTCAAATAAATTGATATAAACATGTAATTGATCAAAACACAAGTAGTTTTTCTCCTTAGATGTTCTAAACATGGCTTTATGTTTTCTCCCCCTGCTGCTAAAAAAATATGAAAAAAAACCCCATCTAATTCAAATAGACTGAAGGTCGAACTGATTGTACATTTTTTTATTCGATGTTGTGAAACGGCATTAAAAGGAACAAAGAAAATGAAAAACTAGCAATAAAAGGTATTGAAATAAAAATTATTCAAATAGCAATAAGTAATGATCATTAAATTAGAGAAATAAATATTAAATAATCCGAATTAAAAGAATGAAATCCCCATAATGGATAAAAAAAAAAAAAAAATCTAAATCAAGTTTCAACCGCTTCTTTACACAAATGCGTTCATCTGATTTTCTCGCGATAGTACGGTCCACTCTCGCGTCGACGGCAGATCTCGATTATTAATGCGTCATTCAGAGTCCGGGGTTAGCGCGGAACGACCGAGTAGCGACCGTGAACCGGACGGAGCGACGCGTTCCTGTGTGTTCTCACTAAGTGGCTGAGTATCCAGGTAAACCGCATTCGGCTGCCCTGTAACATCCGCTCCCATAGGGTTAGTGGCTAAAAGAGACGGTACATTCAGTCTGAACGGCCAGGGGGCTAGGTTAGAAACTGCCCTGTGAGCTAACTGTTAGCAGCCGAGGCCTCAGGTGTGGGTTCATCTGAAGTCAAAGGTCACAGTACCAGACGGGTGTACACACCCGGGGTCTCTATAACCGGATTCCCTATGTTTAAACGGTCCTGTCTGCTGTTGTTGACTTGTTCGAGAAGAGGTTATCGGCTACAGTAGCCACCTGTAACCTGTGTCACAGCTTAGGTGAACTTAAGTTCACTGACCTGAAACACCTGATGAAAACAGCCTCCTGCTCTGCACAAAATAAACACACGTATACTGTATTTAGATACACTGGATATAATGCAAATAAATGAGAACACTGAAATGAAAAATCCAATGAAAAATCAGTTGCAATAAACGCAAATGTGTAAAGGAGCTTCACAGGTCGGTTTCAATTCATTTTTCTTTATTTTCACATCCATCAGTATAATAACATGTTTGTTTCAAGATTACTTTATTTGTACCCGTAGGCAGATTTGTTTTGCAAAACAGTGGTTGCCTTGGCATAACAACAACACGCACATATTGAACCTGTGAGGCAGGAACTTGATCGAGATTCGAGATACAACGACAAAAAAGTGCTCTGTGGTCCAACAGTCATCAGTATAACAGCATGGATAAGTAAAGAATACACGTAAATAAGATCAAATCAATAAAAACAAGATACAATATAGCACAATAAAACCTAGGAAGAGTAAAAACAAGCAAAAACAGCCTCTGGGATTAAAACCAGGTTAATTTAAGAACATGGTATTTATAATTTAGAATTCACAATAAAATAACCCTTGTGATGACTTTGTGAAATGCTAAAATTAACAATCATTTTAGTTCAGGGGCCATAGACAGAACAATTCAATTTAAAGTAGGTCAAATCTGTAAATGATGTAAATATTTTCATGTATTTACACCAAAACATAGTATAATTTTGCAAAACATTTGAATAATCTGAGAAAATATGAACAACCTGAAATGCTTTAAGAGAAGTGCAATTTTGACAATATTATTATGTGTTATTGAATGTTTTGTGTATTTGTAGATCCACTGTGATCTGTAGGTTATAAAGTACTTGTGAAAATGATGAACTGAAGCATAATATTGTTAAAATTACACTTATTTTTTCATATTATTCGCAATGTTTTGCATCTTCATGATGTAATTTTACTTTTTTCATTCTAAAACATTGAGAAATGTTTGGAGTTGGCATTATTTATATGTTATTATGTTATTATTTCAGAGGTCCGGCCCACTTCAGATCAAATTTAGCTGAATGTGGCCCCTGAACTAAAATGAGTTTGACATCCCTGGAATAAACAGTAAAGGCAACAGAACACAGCCTTGAGGAGAGCCAGAGGAGGAGAACACTGGGTTGGACAGAACCCCATTCATCCTCACTTTTTATGACCTGTGTGTTAAAAAGTTTTAAAATCCAGCCCATCAGATTTTTACTGATTTTTAAACCGTTCTAAAAGCCTCTTGGTTAAAACATGGGGCTGGATTGTGTTAAAATCAGAGAAGTCTATAAATAAAAGCCTTGCAAATGACCCTTTTTCCTCCACATGTTTAAAAATCATGTTTAAAAGAGTCAGTGTGGCGTCCTCCATTCCCCTTTTCTGGCTATCTGCAAACTGCATCAGATCCAGTTCGTGTGCAGTTCCTTTTAGAATGTTGATCTTACCCAGTTTTTCAAAGACCTTCATAACCACTGAGGTAAGAGCGACAGGCGTGAAGTCATTCAAGCTTTGACAGGTGGACAGTTTGCCTTTGTAGACGTGCATTATGTGTACATTTTATTTGTCCAATTAAGTGTTGTGGAGACTCCTACAATTTATGATTTCACCTTTTTATTTTTGCACCAGCTTCACATTAAGGTTGTGTTTGCTTTCATCTAATTATAATGCACTTATACTGTTGATAGTTTGTGTGGAGACAGATCAATTAAGTAGCAGAATATGAGTTTAATAGCAGAGGATTGCAAAAATGTACTTCAGTAACTAGAAGCACAAACTTTGAGGATAAATAAAAAATAACAACTACACCTGCAGTCCACGTAGATTTTAGTTAGATTTTCACTTCCGGATTTTATGATGTTTTTTTCTGGTATTTATCGGTTTAATTTAGATGTGATGTTTGACTTTGATATTATGGGATGAGGACTGCTGGGTGGTACTACACAACCTAGACCTTTGACTGAACCCATTGGAAAAAAAGGCTCAGTGTGACAGAACTGATAGAACACCTGAATTTAACCGTATCTACAGTGGATAAAAAATAGTCTGGATTTATAGGATAATGTAGGACATTTTACATTCAAGTAGAATATCTGTGACTTGCATACAAGTTACACCATCAACAACTTTTGAACTCCCACATCAAGAAATAGGACGCTTATGATTTCACTATGAGTTCTTCTGATGTGATGAGATATTTTTTCAATTTGTGTCAAAAAAAAAAAAGAGAAAAGACTTCAAACTTCAGTGGATAGACAGAAATGTAGACAAAACAGAAGCTACCTGCACAGCTGTGATCATGTGGTCATTTGGCCTGTACTTTTCCTGTCTACAGACTGCAGCAGTATGGCAGATGACCTGGACATTGAGGCGATGCTGGAGGCTCCATACAAGAAGGTGAGTCGGCCTCAGTGTGTTCTGATGATGGTACTCAGCTCACTCTGCTGCGCCCAACAACTACAACCGCAATGTAAAACTGAAGCCAGAGCACAAATATCTTAAAGCGTGATCCCGTTAACACCCAGACCTAATAAATTATCTCTAAAAGTAGAGAATCAGTAACTTGTCCAGGAGTCATCCTTTGTAGGTGTCCTGTCAGCAACTCTACAGAGAAAATGCATTTTAATTTATTCTTTTTTTCACTGCAGCACCTTGAGCGTGCACTAGGGGAACTATATTTAGTTCTCCCAGACAGTGATGTACATTTTCATTGAAATGACACAGACTAAGCTGAGAGTGTTTACATGGACAAAAGCAGTAAAGAAGGAGAGGAAAGACTTTTAAAACATGATGATAGTAGGATGGGGACAGAAACCAAGTGCAGGAAAGCACATGCATGAAGCAACATTAAAACGGCTGCATTTAGTAATTTAGAGATGCCACTGAGAGGGAAAGCATGATTTATTTTATGTGTTTTTTTCACTTCCTTTATTTATGAGTAAAGAGCCTAATCTAAACATTGAGTTTTGTAATATTTGCTACCTAAGTGATGATTATTTCACTGATGGTATCAAGATTTCACCTTAACCTGGATTATTTTTGTAACAGTAAATTGCTGTTTTGGTTCCATTATGGACATCCACACCTCATCAATTTTACTATATTGCACTACTGCTGCTACTGTAAATAGATTGACAAGTACACTTTATATTCTGCTATAGTTTATTCTTTATATCGCTTAATTGTAATTATTCTATTTTTCCCTTTTTTTCTTTAACAAGGTGAGAGAAACAGTATCTCAGTTTTCTGTATGTCTTGTGCATCTAATGAATTGACAATAAAACATCTTCAAATCTTTTGAATCTTGCATTTCCTGTGCAGGCGTAATCCTCCCTTAGCCAGGCTGGTTGATGTAGCGATGCAACATGTAAAGCATTGCAGTTTCTGAGGCTTAAATAAAAGTTTTGCTGTGAGAAGTTGATGTCTTGTGTCATGCAGACGACAAAAAAGACAAAACTTAAAACTGAAGTATAATCTTCAAAACAAAAATGGTTTTAAGTTTTCTGTTTTTTTTTCTTCTTAAGCATCATTATAGTTATTTAGAACAGCCTCAGTAATCTGTGATGTGCATGAGAATTTCTTCAGCTTAACTGGAACCTCAGTGGAGGTGTTACTCCCAGTAAAACTCACATATCTGACAGAATGTGAGCGTATGAAGAATGAATTTAAAAGGCCACGTGGAGTCGAGGAGAGTTGATCAGTGGGCGAAAGGTTACTGTTTTACAGTGTCATTGAAATCTTGAATTTAATCCAAAATAGTGTTTCCAGTTTGAAAAAGTGAAGATGGTGGTGACAGAAACAGAAACTCTGCCTTCCATGACAAAACAAATAGACGCCGTCACAGTCAACAGTGCGCTTGTTGTACAGTCTGAGGTTTATATTAAACTCCACAGTCAGACTGAGGGCACAGAGTGAGCTGATGAGTCATGGTGACGATTATGATGAAGATGATACTGATGATGCAGACTGTGTCAATAAATGCTGCCCATCTATCTCTCTTTGTAGACTTGCCTAACGATTTCTCACCTCTACTCCCCTGAATGCTGTGTGATCTGTCACAAACATGAAGGTAGTAACAGCTGTATGTGGTCCCCATGGTAACATGACATTGATCCCCTTGGTATTAGACGCTTCTGACGAGGATCAACCAACGATTCTGGGAAGTGATGTGTCAGAGTTAGGCAGGAGGATCATGGGAAGGCATTGTGACATTCACTGAGGGCGAGCCTTAGTTGCCGACATCACTGTGGTGCTGGCCAATCAGAGGCTGCATCCAAACACTACCTCTGTCAGTCATCTGCTAACAGATTACATTGGGAGTTTAGAAAAAAATGTTATGATAAAGATGTTAAGGTCATTTGTTATTGATAACTATCTTGATAAAAGAGCCAAATTAAAATTGAAAAAACTTGATTTTGTAAATGATTAATAAAAGACAAGTTGATGTGACAAGAGGAAAACCCCCACAAAGAAAACTGGCAAACACAGAAAAGCCCAGGAATGAACCGGAATCAAACCTTCCAGTTGGGAGGTAGAAGTGCAACCACTGTACCACCATGTATCCACAAGCTGCTTTCTTCAGCTTTCACTCAGGATAAAAAAATCAGCCTATAAATTAAAAAAAAAAAAGAAAAAAAGAAGGATTTCTTTTACATTCGTCATGTTAATTACCTGCGTGGTTGTTGTCAACAATCAGCTGACAGGAAAAGGTTCATCCTGACGTTACCTTTTCACCCAGACCTAGTTGAACCTGCTGTTACCTCAACCATTCTTGGCCCCTGCCTCTGGTCCAGGTCCAGGCTGGGCCGTGTCCCGGCAGGAGGCTGAACAGCACAGTTCTGTGTTTGGATTCAGCCCGATGCAGCGCTGCTTCATAAGCACAGACTCAGACACAGGATGATACAGATCAGGCTGAGCTCAGGGTCCAGGCTTTGTCCTTGGTTCTGGTTGTGGTTCTGGGCTGACTAAGACTCCCTGTCTGCTTCAGGGCCCTCAGAGGAGTCCCCTCCCCACAGCGTCCCTTCGGCTGGAGACAAGTCAGAGCCAGACCGCTGCCGGACCTCCACAGCCTGGGACAGACTGACCTCTGACCCCTCCTCACACAGTCTGTTTGAGCGTGACTCATTAAATTGTGTTTATATCTTCTCTCCCCTCCCTTTCCCCGCCACGCTCCACCCCCTCCCCATGCCCTGCCCCCTCCTCACACCTGAATGTTGCGTCTGCCTCCTCATGCTGTTCTCTGTCGACCCCGCTTAGGAGGACGCCAGGAACCTGAGCCCCAACGGACCAGATGACCGCAGCCGCAGGTAAAAATACAACACAACTTTTGAGTGTCTTAATTTTATCTTTAGGATTTAATTTGTTCACATTTTTTTAAGGACACTTACACACCTTCCAGTGTCCTGTTGTCTAATTAGTTTTAACTCTTAATTTCACTGCTATATATTTTGATGTTGAATGAACATTTTAACAGTTTTGACTGTTCTTCTTTTAGTTTTGTGAGATTCTCTGCTGTTGGTTCATTTTGACAAATAAGAGCTCAGATTGGACTCATTTTATTATTTTGATTTGTATATTAAAAATAAAGAAAACTAACAAAATTGGCACTAAATCATGGATCAGTCTTGTATTGTTTAGTCTCTTTTCATTCAGAAAATCATTAAAAAAAAAATCAGCCTTTAATCTTACAGAAATAATTTGACACTTAACATGACATTTAATGATATTTAAAGTGTTTCCTGTTAAAACATTTTTGGTTGTGTAGTCAAACACTGATGCAATAAATGGGCTAAAGTTTGTGGATACATTGAATTCAGGTGTTTCTTTTCTAACAGGGGTCTGGGAAACAAAACGATGACAAATGTCATAATATATATATTATCATCATTGCATTGTTTAGTTTGGTTTAAATTGTTGTCTTTGCTTCCAAAATGCCTCAGATATGGTTTTGACTTAGTTTCTCTCAATATTAATTTTGTTTTTATTATCCATGACTATGATTTTAAATGTTCTACCAATAATTTTCTAAAATATTTTTCATGCTCTGACTGTTAATCATAATCTTCTACCACAAATAACCATCTGCTTTCTTTACATCTCACTGAGGAATCTCCCAGTAAAAATTAATCCAATTCAACTTTATTTATAAAGCATTTTAAAACAACCACAGTGGACCAAAGGGCTGAACAAGTTCTTAAGGAAATATTAATGTTTATATTTCAAATCGACATGAACAGGACATCTTACAGCTGTAGACATGTGTTTCAGTACTTTTGCCCATATACTTTATATACATCAATATTTCCTTTAAATTTAATGGGACATTTATACATGTCCGAATACTTTTGCCCATATAATATGTGTTCTATAGTAAATGCTTATTTTTTTCTGCCACTGTCTGTGTTTGTAGTGATAGTTAATACTGTCATATACACAGAGCAGACCACTGAATGTATGAACAGACATGAGTCACATTTATACATCAGCTGTTTAACTACAGGTTTTGATCCAAATCTGTCATGTATTAGATCCAAGTTTTCAGAAAATCTGCAAAAGGAAATATTGGTTTTTGCTCGTTTCCATCCACTGCTGTTATTAGATGAGAGACTTTATTTATCCCACAATGGGGGAAATCTAATGGTCAAGGCAGCAACGGAATAAAGTGCAAGAAACAATGTGCAACATGAAGATAGTCCAAAAGACAAAAATAACAAAACAATAATAATAAGTAATAAAACTCTAACGACTATATATATAGATTTACAACAGAATGAAATTGCAACATTAAGAGTTGTTCATCATTGTCATGTTTCAGTTTGTTCCAGTTTAATATTGTTTTCACGCAGTAACCTCTGACCTGAGTTGCTGATCATTTAGACAAGTCCAGAGTGTGGTTTTGGTTTTAGGCTCTAGACTGTATCTCTGCTCTTGGAGCTTTTTGTGCTTCGTGGGATGTCATTCAGTTTTTTAATTGAACAGCTGTCTCCTCAGTGAACACACATGAACACAATTATTCACTACAGCTGTTTACATTTACCTTTTATCAAGAGAAAGACTTTAAACACTGATGAAAATGTTGTAGTTTAATTAAGTATTTAATTTGATGTAAGCAGTGAGTCAGGTGCAAAGAATAGGCAAAAAATAAGCTTTTGCTTCTAGCATATTCCTTTTTTTGGGGTTTGGATTTGTTATGGTTGTTGTACTGGATGTACTGATTGGTGTATAAACAAAAAAAAAAAACCCTAATTATTCTATTCTGTTCATTCTAAAATGCAAAGTGATATTTTGAGGTTTAAATTTTCTGTGTTTTCACTCGTGCATATTGAAAACACCTCGTGTCTCGTAACACATTGACCTTAACACCTCTGCTAATATTAGATGAACAGAGTATTTTTTTACGAGTACATGAAACATGAACTGACTCATGTCACTGTTTAAATGTGGCGACAATCTAGTTCATGTTTTTCCCAAACATTAAACAAAGTAATTCAGATTCATCCAACAGATTCAGATTTTACTTTAGTGCATCATTTTGTATGAAGACATTTCTATTGGTGACCCTATGTACATTTATCACCAAAAATATTCAGCCTTGATCAGCCTTTTAGGGCAAAGTCCTGTAATCGGACCTGTTCAGTCTCCGGCTCCAAGGAAATCACATAGATATAGCAGTGGTCGAGCGAGAATAGAATGAGGAGAGTGAGTGGTGCAGTCAGAAAAAAGATATGGAATAGAAAGATACATTTTTCCTCATTCTATCCCAGGTTATCATTGTCGGTTTTAGCCACAAATAAACATGCATACACATGGGCAAAAGTTTACAGGAATGTATAAAGGGAAAGTAAAGCTGGATCACAAGCTGTTGAATGATAAATATGTTGAATTTATGTGAAAAGAGCTGGTCTTTATGAGAATTTTATTTATTTTTTCTTGAGTGCATTGCATTTTTGTTCTGTAGAAATTTCCGTGTCTCTGTTACATGAACTCACATCACATCACACATTCTGCATGTGTCTCAGTCCCTTTCTGATTGGCTCCTGTGTGTCCAATAGAAAGAAGCGCAGCCGGGAGAGGAAGAGGAGCAAGAGTCGAGAGAAGAAGAGGAGCCGCAGCCGAGAGCGCAAACGAAGCCGCAGCCGAGAGCGGAGACGTAGCCGCAGTAGAGAACGACGTCGCAGTCGAAGCCGAGAGCGAGGAGGGCGATACAGAGACCACCACAAGTCGTACGAATACACACAAAATACTGTAAAGGAGGGGGACACCGAGACCACCACAAGTCATACAGATACACAGAAGCACTGAACTTGTACTCTTCTAGGCTCCACTTTACGGTGTTAAATATACTCTGATGTAAGCAACAGTGAAGTGAGTCAGTCACTGCTGTGAAATAATCCCCTGCATTAATAACAAATAATTCTGCTTTTACACCGTATTTTGTTGATTCTAAATGATCTGAACGGTGAACCATAGCAGCGTTCTGTCACACAGAGATAACAGACTGGGAACACCATGTATCGTGCCTGGTTTTGAGTTATTCTGTTTGTCTTTGCAGTCGTCGACGGTCCAAGAGTAAAAGCCCCTTCAGGAAAGAGAAGAGTCCGGTCAGGTGAGGAATGTCAACGTCATGTGTCTCCATAAGTTGAATAATCATGAGCTCGATAACCCAAACAGATATTCAGGCTCTCCCTATACGTCACACACCCTTAAGTTAACAAGTTACATTGTTCTGTGTGATTTTCATCCTTTTCTTCATCTGTTCATCTGGTGCCTGTTGTATATGTGTGTATATTGTGTGTTTTACATGTGTATTGTGTGTATTCATGTACAGACAGCCCATAGATAACCTGACCCCAGAGGAGCGTGATGCTCGGACTGTGTTCTGCATGCAGCTGGCAGCTCGGATACGACCTCGCGACCTGGAGGAGTTCTTCTCTGCTGTTGGGAATGTGAGCTTTGATTGGCCATCAGGGCCACAGGTTTATCCTTAGGTCCAAGAAAAGGTCAAAGGTTTCCCCCTCTATCCATGGCCTCCATGACCTGGTCCAGTCATACAGATTAGTCACAGTTATTCATCCTAAAGATAAAGATGAACCTTGTAGGTGACGAGGGTTTTTAAGTCACTGATTTGTAGTATTTGTAGATCCACTGTGATCTGTAGGTTATAATGTCGTAATGTAAATGATAAACTGGAGCATAATATTGTTAAAATGACACTTATTTTTTCTGTTTGTCCATATTATTCCCATTGTTTTTAAAGCATAGTTTGTCGATGTAAACATTTTCATAATGTAATTTAAAAAATTTCACACTAAAACATTAAGAAAAGTTTGGAGTTGACATTATTTATGTGTTATTATGTTATTATTTTACTGGTCCGGCCCACTTCAGATCAAATTTGGCTGAATGTGGAATTGAACTGAGTTTGACACCCCTGCGTTAGAGGGTAAAGTAGTGGTGGTTGCTGTGGTAACCATTTCCTGGATTTTCTGTGCAGGTTCGAGATGTGAGGATGATCTCTGACAGAAACTCCCGCAGGTCAAAGGGCATTGCTTACATCGAGTTTGTCGAGGCAAGTTCGGTCCCTCTGGCCATCGGTCTGACGGGGCAAAGGCTGCTGGGAGTTCCCATCATCGTACAGGCCTCACAGGTACAGATGGAAATACCTTAGTGTTCATTTTCACACTGATAATCTCAAATCATAATGATTTGAGATCAACATCAATATTTCCTTAAAGTTTAAGGGGAGATTTTTTCTCTTTAAGTGAAATGTGAAGAAAGTAGATGGCTACTTGTAGCAGAAAATGTATTATTTACCATCAGAGCATGAAAAATATTGTAGAAAATTTGAGGTAGAACATTTAAAATAAAAGTCATGGATTAAAAAAACAAAACAAAATCAGTTTTGAGAGAAATTTAAGTCAAAACCATCTCTAAGGCATTTTGGAAGCAAAGATAACAATTTAAACCAAACTAACCAATGCAATGATATTTATCCCAATATAAAACTATATTATGACATTAGTCATTATTGTTTTTTGTTTTTTTGTTTTTTTTTTATCCCAGACCCCTGTTAGAAAAGAAACATCTGAATTCAACGTGTCCACATAGTGAATGTACCATTCAGGGTTTTTTTAATCATTGTCAGTTTGTTTTTTATTGCTTTTGTTAAACTGTGGCGGGTCAGAACACTGCCATCTACCATCATGACTGAATGTTTGGTTTTCTGTGTGTTCAGGCGGAGAAGAACCGGGCAGCAGCCGCCGCCAACAACCTGCAGAGAGGATCGTCTGGACCGATGAGGCTGTATGTGGGCTCCCTGCACTTTAACATCACCGAGGAAATGCTGAGAGGAATCTTTGAGCCATTTGGACGGGTCAGACTCACTGGCACCACAGCAAAACACAGCAGACATACCTACTGTACTGAGGTTTACATACCATACTGAACATGACAGTTAACGTTAGTCTGATTTATACCCACCGAAAAGTACAGCCGTCTGTAGGGTCCAGTAGTTCTGAAAAACATGAACAAGTCGATACATTGAAAAACAGATGTAACACATGGAGCCACTGGTTGTTTGTGTCAACAGATCGAGAGCATCCAGCTGATGATGGACAGCGACACAGGACGCTCCAAAGGCTATGGCTTCATTACAGTGAGTCCTTCATCACATCGTCTTCATCAGTGACCCTGTTTCCAATCACACTAATACTCAGATCATTATATGCTTTTTGGAGTTATCAGATTATTAGAGATCATGTAAACAGTATAATGTACAGGTGTCAAACATGTGGACCACCAAGGGGTCCAGTCCCATACATGGGATAAATTTGTAAAATACAAAAAATTCAGTGTGATCTGTAAGTTATAATGCACATGGGTAAGAAAAGGCATGAGACACTTATTTTTCGAAATATATTTTAATTTTTTCATAGTTGTTTTAAAGGATAATTTGTAGTTATAAATATTTTCATTATATAATTTTTGTTTTTTCACTTTAAAATGATCTTATCTTATGTTATCTTAAAACATAGAGAAAAGTTTGGAGTTGACATTACTTGTATATTATATTATTTTACTGGTCCGGCTCACTTCAGATCATTCTGGGCTGAATGTAGAACCTGAACTAACATGAGTTTGACATCCCTGGTATAATCTAATCTGTTTTATCAGATAACAACAGTAATCTGAATATAATAAATCAGATTAACATACCTGGATTTGTCCCCAATACGCTGACATATTCCTGTAGATAGTTAGTTAATCTATCTAGTATAGTTAGTTAGTTAGTTAGTTAGTTAGTTAGTTAGTTAGTTAATTAAAAAAAAATAGTAATCTGATAATGGACTGAAATGTCTCTCTCTCTTTATCTCCGTCTGTTTCAGTTCTCTGATGCAGAATGTGCTAAAAAGGCTCTGGATCAGCTCAACGGCTTCGAGCTGGCAGGGCGGCCCATGAAGGTGGGTCATGTGACCGAGCACACCGATACCTCCATGGCCTCATCCTTCCTGGACAGCGATGAGCTTGAACGCTCCGGCATTGAACTGGGAACGACAGGACGCCTGCAACTGATGGCCCGCCTCGCTGAGGGTGAGTGACAGAGGAGTCAACACTGTATCTGTATCAGGACAGTGGAGTAGAGGAGGAGATCTGGACCAGGAAATGAAAACGAGTGTTTCAAAGTGGACAGAGGGAAAAATCATCCGGCCGAATGAAGTTGATTTAAAAAAAAAAAAAAAATCACAGCAAAACAGATTTATTTGGATACATTTATGTGGAACCACCTTTAAAAGCAGGCTGAAGAAAGTGAAAGAATAAATGTGAAAGAGAGAAAACGGCAGGAATTCAACCAACTGACATTTAACGTCTCCTTAAGAGAATAACCTTCCTCCTCCTCCTCTTCCTCATCCATCTTCCTCACTCACAGTTTGTCTCATCTTAAAGGTAAATAGGTTATAATTATTTTCTTTCTAACTGCACTTTTTCAGTTTCAAAAACCCTCAAAAGGATTGTCGGTGTTTTCTTAATGGATTAATTATATTTCAATGTTGAAAATTGATTTGTAAAATTAAGTAAATTGCAAAAGAAGCACAGTCATGGACTGAATTCAATTGGTACTACAAGGTTCTACTGTACTTTGAATAATTTACTCCGAGAACCCAGAGTGGTGCCATGTTGTGGTAAAGTGTGTGTGCACTGAATGAACAGTGGGTTGAAGGGTGTGTTTGTGTTTTCAGGTTCAGGTCTTCAGATCCCTCCTGCGGCTCAGCAGGCTCTGCAGATGAGTGGAGCCATCGCCATTGGAGCCATGGCTGCTGTGTCAGGTAGGACAGAACACACACACACACACACACACAAAGGCTGTGCTAATGAACATATTCAACCTCATTTAATGAAGAATGTGGGGGTGTGGAACTCATTTTAGTTCAGGTGGAGCAGTTCAACACTGACTAAATCCAGGGAGGAGGGGTTGTTCAGTTTAGATGTTTTTTCCTGGATGCAGCGCAGCCTCCAGCCAAAGGGGGGTGTGGGGGTGACCAGCTCGGGTGGGTGGGGTCATAGAGAATGCAGGTGGCCTCTGCAGCATCACATGTATGTTATTCATGTACACATTTAATAGACTTGTGTGTGTTTCAGCGGCCATGAATCCAGCTCTGAACATGAACCCTCCTCTGACTCTGCCGTCGCAGCCTCTTGCGACACACTGTTTCCAACTGTCCAACATGTTCAACCCCAACAGGTAATGCTCACCTGTCTGTACATCTGTACATCTAACAGATCTGTGCACATCTGTCTGACCTCATGTCTGTCTCCTCAGTGAGGACATTCCTGGGTGGGAGGTTGACATCCAGCATGACGTGATTGAGGAGTGTAACAAACATGGTGGAGTCGTTCATATCTATGTGGATAAGAACTCCCCTGAGGTACAACCACACTCACATACCAAACAAATAGTCTTTCAGTTGGGAGTTCGAGATCAGTTTAATTTAAAGTGTGACTTTTTCTATAGTGTTCTGATTTTACTAGAATTAAAACAGTTTTTAATCTTAGACTCAGTTTAGTAATCTCTCTAGTAATGCTGAGTGTCTCCTCTGCTTGTTGCCAGGGTAACGTGTATGTCAAATGTCCATCGATCCCTGCTGCCATGGCAGCCGTCAACACCTTACATGGACGATACTTTGCTGGTAAGATTTCTATGTCTAGTTACCCCTAGGACTGTGAGCCAATCAGAGAGCAGCTTTGACGTATCCCTTGTTGTGTTTCAGGTAAGATGATCACAGCAGCCTACGTCCCTCTACCAACCTATCACAACCTGTTTCCAGAGTCTGCCACTGCCACACAGCTGCTGACTCCGCCCCCACGCCGGTGACCTCATTCTTCAGACACTGGACAATTGGCCCCACCCCCTTTTATACTCAGAATTTCATTCTTTTTCAGTGTTCTTTCAGTTTCCTATCGTTGTTCTCATTTCCATTTATGGGCGTGGCATATAGTAGCTCTGCCCATTCTGAACATTGTTCAGTGTTTGAGCTCCATGAGCTGCAAAGAGGTCAGCTGATGAAGAGGCTGTCAGCTGATTGGTTATTTGGTATTTAAGTGTTTTCTAATCCAGATTTCATTTTGTAAAAAATAATTAAATTTTATTTTGAAGTTCTGCCTTTGTGTCTTTAGTGCAACAGGAAATTTATTTCATTGAGTTACGATGTGTTTTTACACAAATCACATGTAATGGTGATGTGGAAACTTTATGCATACATTTTAAATTTTTGTGTTAGATCCATGTTATTAACAGTTCTCAAACTTTAAGTTCCATCATAGTAAAAAAGGACTAGACAATCCTTGAAAGAAAGATACAGAATAGGGTAGGCCATTGACTAAGGCCAAAGAAATGCAATTTTTTGGTAATATATGCTTAAACACAGTTTATAATGTATTTATCCATCAGCAATAAATGAATCAATACAAAAAGTACAATACTATATCACATCCAATGCTGGAGCTGAAACTAATAAAACTGAAGACCACACAGCAGAGGTCCCCATATCCTCACACTGACTATAACTGCCACTATAACTTACTCAGGATATGTTGAGGTGGTTATTTGAAAATGAAATGTATAGGTTTGCAAGATTTTTGGGAAGGTGTGGAAACTTAAAATAACCTTGTGTGATGTAATTCTCATTGGGATGAGTATGTGCCTTACATTTTGGTCATCTTCCTGTTTTCAATGTCAATAGTGTCTTATAAGCCTATAGGAGCTAAACATGCAAATGTATGACACTTAAAGAAAACATACATTCATATGTAAGAATTTTTAAGCTTTTACACATTTCTACCTATAATAATGAACTTAGTCAAATTAAATTTTAATACTGAGGTTATTGTTGATGTGAGTTATTTGTGTCTAATGAGAATAACAACCTAGTCCACATTTATCTGGAGGCTGTCCTTTGTTTCTAATGTTGATGGTTTTGCCATTTTTGACCTGGGGTCATTTTGAATCATTAATTTTCTTGTTACTAAACCCATATTTAAGTCTGGTACCAATGTCAGATTTAAATGCATGCCAAATACATAGTGCTTAGGGTCTCATGATCTGCAGGGGTACCAAAAAAAATGGCCAGATTTTTTTTTTCTCAATGTGTTTTTATCTGATCCCTTAGAGAAAGGGTCTGTTTGTAAGATTTAGAGGAATCCTTCACAAACAGACTGTATTGTCACATTGGATCATTAAAAAAACATTTGTCAGGAGGACCTAGGAGTAGAGATCTCAGAAAACCAATAGACTAAGGCTCAGGACTGGGTGCACTCCTTTTTGGTGGGTGCCAAACAGTTCAAACTTCTATCAAAACTGAAACACTCCAAAATGTTCCCAGCTGTGAACCCATCCGGTGACCATTGCAGTCCGACTCCACTCATGTTCTGGTTCTGCCCGAGCATCACTACATACTGAACTAAGACATTTCAAACATTATCTGAAATCGTCAAGAAACCCCTCTCACCAAATCCAATCCTTGCCATATTTGGGGTTGGATCTTCAATACAGGAGCTTATTTTATCAAGGAAACATAAGAACTTTTTGTGCCACTATTGGCAAGAAGCTTAATTTTGCTCAATCATTAACATAGAGACTCATTTTGCTTTATTCACTGATGTTATGGGCCACATGCAACTAGAAAAAATACAGTACTCCCCAAAGGACAAAGTAGGCATATTTTATTCAACATGGCAGCCATTTATTGACTATTGTAGAAAAAAAAATAAACAATCATAAAGAGATTAAAAAGAATAAAATGTTAAAAAAAAAAAAAAAAAGAGCATACGACATCCTCTTATGGGTCCCTCCCCTTTTTTTCCTCCTTCCAGTTGATACATTTACTCATCTTGTATTTCCCCTTTCGTAAACTTATAGTTATGCATTGTATTGTACCCTGTTTGAAATGTATTTATATTCGGAAAAACCCCAATAAAAAGAAAATAAAAGTAAAACATGATACATTTATGGAAATGTAATCAAAAGGGATAATATATGTATATATATCATCCCACTGCGGCCAAATTTAACTTAAATGGAAATGACAAGTTATAACTGGTCCGGCTGAATGTGCTCGAGCTGAAACTTGTGTGGATTTTGAAGTAAGAACATGAAAATAGGAGAAAATGTGACATATTTTTTGTTCAAAGGTTTATTTAACAAAATACGACACAAAAAAGTGGGAAGACTTACTTTACTGACAGGTGCCTTTGTTTTGTTTTGGACAGATAACTTGTATGGAAGTGTATATGTTGGATTTCATGCTTTGCCACTGTTGATTTTTCAAACACATTATACAAATGTGCTGTTTGTTATAAATTGTCTTTCCCAATGAAAAACATAGAGGATTCTGTAATGTAATTTTTGTGATTTTTTTTTTATTACTGAATATTTTTTTATAAAAATGAAAGGGTAATGTATTTTCCATTTTTCATATAATCAAAAAGCATAGATAGAGTATATATTAAAGCTTTCTGGGATCAGCTGGTGTCATTTTAAAGGGGTGGGGGGGGGGCTTTACCAAATCAAAATCCAGCCCTGCCTGGTGCCTCATCATTGTCTGTATTCCTGGAGTGATGGACACTGCCCACAACACTGACCACAAAACGTCACATCAAAAGACTGGACATCTGAATGTCTTGAACCCTTCCATCATCTTGGCGAGCAGCCTTCGGTCTGAGCTGCCCCCTACTCACCTAGAAAAACACAGCAACACTCAAATGTTTTGTTGGAACTCTGTAAAAGCCATCGACTCCACTGGTGAGGATGTGAACGTACCTGAAAGTAGATGAACATGGAGCTGGTGCTTATGAGCAGGATGAGGACGATGAGCACCACCCTGACGGTCAGTTCTTTCACAGAGGCTGAAACAGCACAACATAAACATCCATTTAAAAAACTTCAACTCATACTGGAGGAGCATGATGCAAATGACCCCAGAAATAAGAGGCTGTGCTGGATACCTTTGAATATGACCCTTAAAAGTGCTTGAATGTGTACGAACCCGGTTTTATAATAAACAGTGATAAATCTCTGGAGCATTAAATACAGAGAAAAATTTCAATTGAGAACTGACACAAAAGTAGCACTGGGTCAGGTTCAACTGGACTATGTTCCCCTGATATCAGCTCTAACATCGTGGTTGTCCTCATTCCTGTGGACGTTGTTGAACCAGGTCATGTGACTGTTACTGATGCATTGTGATTGTTTGTTTATCCAGGCATTACCTCCGATGGTGAGATACAGGGTTTGACTCTGAGGTGAGGAGAAGCTGTGGTTGAAAATGTTCACGTGATAAACACAGGTGTAGTCCCCTCGGTGGGCGTGGCCTGCATAAGAGAACAGGAAGTGGGCCGAGTGATTGACAGCTGGCAGGGTGCAGTTCTGTGGCTTTGAGGTGTCAGAGGTCAGCTGGAAGGAGCCTCCTGGGAACTGTGGTTCAACAGAGCAGGTGATGGTGAAGTCAGAACCCATGAGCAGCCGAAACCCCTGCTGGTAGGCCTCGGAGACCCCATCAGACAGGGAGATGATTGGCTGAGGCAGCAGATCTGGTAACGCACAAGGGACGTGACTGGATCAGAAACAACTGGTCATAGAATGCATCATCCTCAGTGAGAAAAAATGAGTTTGATCTAGATGAGTTCTAAACTTGATCAATGCTGATCAACGAAAACATGGAGGAGTCTGTCAATGAGCTGCCATTAAAAAGGGATAAAAATCAGCGTTAATGTTCAAATTACGAAGGTTCATGTGGGATCTGAACATGACAAAACATGACATTTTACACTATAATTAACAGGTGAAGTGAATTAAGTAGTCGTTAACCTGTTAGAAACTAACAGCTGATTATTAACGGTTCCATTTAAAGGGCCCCTGGCCTGAAATTGTAATTTTTTTTAGGTTTTTGCTCATAAATATGAGTTCCCTGAGCCTAACCCTAACCCTAGGTCCCCAAAATTGTAAGAAAAACTGACCAGTATTTCCTTTGCTCCGGGGTGTGTGTATCAACATAGCTCAGAGCACTATCATTATTGGTGGATCGGTTATACGTCATTAACTCTACCTTTTTTGGTTTTACACATCATTAATCCCCCCCCCCCCCCACCTCCGACTTCAACCGGCAAACAACTGAGAACAAACAGTAGATCAGGACATGAAAAGCAAAAAACTCACATTTACTGCTCCGTACCCGAGTGTACAAAGGACAACAAAAGCCTTTTTCTTCTTCCAACATCCGAGCCACAGAAAAGCTTGTGGTTGGAGTTTATTTATGCAGGGAATATGTCCAAACAACTCCCAAAACGTGTGGTATTTTGTTGCAAACATTTTGTTGGCTATTGTTTTAGTATCTTGGGGCAGTGTGGTGGATGAGACATACCCCTTTTGTAAACAGAAGCACATGGAATCAGGGGAGCCTTGGCCATGCCCACCAAAATCAGCTTGTTTTATGCTAGGCTAACACTAGACCTCCCTACTGTACTTCAACAACGAGGCAGAATTTTGTGAAAAAAATCTGTTGATACTAGATTGATATTAGGGTGCCCAGAGGAAGATTAAAAAGGACGCTGAAAATTCCACATCAGGGGCCCTTTAAGATCCAGTTTGTGTCCAGTTTTACCTGAACAAACCACCTCCAGAGCAGATGTATCATTGTCTTTAGGACTCAGTGCTAAACACTCTCTGAATCCAGATGTTGACTTCACACAGTTGGATGAGATGAACCACACTGGTCTGTTTGGAAAATCACTTTTTCTCTTCACTGAAACAGTTGAACCACAGCTCAGACGCTGACACACAGCAGATCCTGCCTGAAGGTCAGAGGTTACTACTGCTCTCCAGTGTCTCTGGTGTTCCATCTCTACAGTACCAGCACAGCGACTGAGCCCTCCCACCAACCGGACTGGATCTGAGCAGAGACATGAACAAATGAGTCTAAGAAGCACCGTCATATTGTTACTGTTGTTTTTCTACTATCTTTATGCTGCACATTTTGTTTTGCACTTTATTCTGTTGCCACCTTGACCATTGAATTTTCCCATTGTGGGATCAATAAAGCCTAATCTAATCTAATCTAATCTAATCCAATCTAATCTAATCCAATCCAATCTAATCTAATCTCATCTCATCTCATCTCATCTCAAAGCCACGCCACCTTTGTACCTGCACATGTGATTCCTACAGCTTTTCCAGAAGAGCAGGTCTTCGCTGAGCTGGACCTTCTACAGTCCAGGAGAGCAGACTCGTTGCCTCCACACTGGAACTCACTGGTCCAGACCGGAGCCTCCCCCTCTCCATAGAGCGCCCCCTGGAGGACCAAAGGAGCCCCACAGCCCAGCTCCCTACAGACCACCTGGGCATCGTTAAGGTCTAAATCCTCTTCACACACTGAGGACCAGGACTGATTAGACCAGACCTCTAGTCTGCCTGAACACAGAGTGGACCCACGGACCAGTCGGACAGACTCTGTGGACACATGGGGGACATGGTTCAGATAGAACACACTGGACTGGACTCATGGAATAACCACAGATGTTTTCAGTAGTTACCTGCACAGGTGAGGACCAGGGTGGAGGTGCTGAACATGCCCCCCAGTGTCAGACAGTTCTTCAGTGTGGATGAGGACTGAATACAGTTGGGGTCCATCCACCACAGAGGACTGGTGGAGACATGACGTTGACTCTTTACAGAAACAGCTGAGCCACAGTCCAGTCGACCGCAGATCACAGACGCTGCCTTCAGGTTCCACTGATACAATGAAAAAAGAATAGAGTCCACAATGTCTCTCCATCGTCCACGGTATTCCACCTGAACCGAACCGTCACAGCGACTGGCTCCTCCCACCAGCCTGACACCAACAGGGTCTGAACAAGCGCAAGTCAAACATGGATCAGATCAGTGACAATTGGCTCCGCCCACCAGCCTGAGGTCAGGGGGGACACCAGAGAATAAAGTAAATCTCCAATATTTAAAGAATAAAATGACAAAACCTTTCAAATATTCATCACAAACATTATAAGCTCCAAAACTACTGCTTATGTTTTAGTCTGAACCCAACTATCATGAACACAACTAGAATTATCCATTACATCTATTTTTATGACATATTTCAAGGCTTCCTTCAAAATGTAATTGTTTCCACTTGGTTTTGTGATAAATACACTGAAAATACAAATTAAAACACCTGGATAGAAAAATTCCTTTTATTTGTAGATTTTTTGAATTTTTAATAAAACACTAAATATGTTTATATTATGTATATTTGAATACTTTCCTTCATTTAAATCAATGATCATCAAGTCATAATCTTTAATAATGACAAACATTTGCTTTTTTTTTTGTTGCATTTCAGAGGTTAAGGCTCTGCAGCGTGGACCCTTTATTTATAGAAAACAGACGCACTGTGGCTTTTAGAAAACATTAAAGGGATAGTTTGGGATTTTTGACATGAATCTGTATTTCATCTTCATACGTAAGTGAGTTACGTAAGTCAGTGTGGATGTACTACACTGCTGACGGGGATCCCATTCAGAGTCATGTCAAAAATCCCAAACTATCCCCTTGAGATTTACCATAAACTGTGATGGAGTCTGCCTTTATTTATTCATCTATATATTTTTACCTGTTTGGTTGTTTTTGTTTTCAGCCACGAGCCCTGCAGATAAACAAGAAAATAGATAATCACTGTCATCATCATCATCATCATCATCATCCATGCAATGAAAACATGTAACAAGTCTATAACCGGGTCCTAAATGAGCCTTTGAGCTGTGTGTCCATCCATCATGAGTCTGACCTGTTGTCCAGATGGACATCCAGAACACCACCAGGACTACACGGTCCATGTCCAGTTGATGCTCATCTCTTCTGTGTCGTCCTATTTACTGTGTCTTTATGTCGTCTTTTATGAAGACTCGAGTCGTGTCCCGCCCTCAGTCTTATCTCCTCATCATCTCTGTTAGTTTACATGTACTTAACACCAACACGAACCTCTAGGAAACATGTGTCAAACATCCAGCCCATGGGCCAAAACTGGCCTATCAGAGGAATAAAATGTGGAATAAATGTGTGAAATGCAAAATTACACTGAAGATATTAACTATCAGAGGTGTCAAAATCATTTTAGTTCAGGTTCCATATACAGACCAATATGATCTAAAGTGGGACAGACCAGTTAAATATCATAACAAACTATAAATAATGACGACAAAATTTAGTCTGTTTTCACGCAAAAAAAATTACACACACACACACACACACACACACACAAAGACTGACCTGAATAAATATGAACAACCTGGAATATCTTAATAGAGC
>JAPSES010082293.1:0-16506 GCA_029822895.1 Maxillicosta whitleyi | reverse complement strand
CCCCCCCCCCCCCCCCCCCCCCCCCCCCCCCCCCCCCCCCCCCCCCCCCCCCCCCCCCCCCCCCCGGCGGACGTTTGGAGTTCCAGGTCCGTCCAGAGGATGCAGATGTGTGGACATTAGGACTTTTGTCCACTTCTGTATAATGTGTATTTGGTTTGTGTCCAGACTCCTCCCAGTAGGCGGTACCTGGCAGTAGCAGAGAACGGCAGTCGACCCAACATCATCATCTACGAGTACCCATCATTACGCCCGTACCGCATCCTCAGAGGTAAGCCCCGCTCACACCATCATCCACCAGTTCTGTGTCACATGTTTGTGTGTGTGCACTTGTTCATTGTCTGAGGTCATGTGAGCGCACAGCTGGGACTTCAACACATTAACCATCATGTGTCTATTTGTGCAGATGACACAATCATGTGTAATAAAGTACTTCTGTGGACAAAGTTTAGATAGCTTGGTTTAAGTTGGGTTCTTTTTTTATTACTTTTTTCAATTTATTTTCATTGTGCATCTCAAAAAGTACAATACAACAAAAAGAAATTCACAATTTATGATACAAGATTTTGTTACACACAAAGTTCAAAGTTTATGGATACACATTTATAGATGAAAATGAACATAATTTACATATATAGACAAACAGCTTTTTGGTGGGTTCTTCTATTAAAATTGTTTATTTTATTGTCTGACACTTTTCCATCTGTTTAGAGCCAATAACAAAAGGTGAACATAAACATATTTACTACAGGATGGGCCTAATGATGACCTCAGATAAATGAGCCATCCCATAATTGATGAATTTATAATCAAATACTGGGTCCATAAATAAGCCAAAAATATGGACATTAAATGTGCCTACGTGTCAGTACATCAGATGAGTAAACATGTGTGTAAATGTCCTTCTATAGACTCTAAATGAACACAATGTGTTAAATGTCCTTCTATAGACTCTAAATAAACACACAGTGTTAAATGTTCTTCTATAGACTCTAAATAAACACACTGTTAAATGTCCTTCTATAGACTCTAAATAAACACACTGTATTAAATGTCCTTCTATAGACTCTAAATAAACACACTGTGTTAAATGTCCTTCTATAGACTCTAAATAAACACACTGTGTTAAATGTCTTTCTATAGACTCTAAATAAACACACTGTGTTAAATGTCTTTCTATAGATTCTGAATAAACACACTGTGTGTAAATGTCCTTCTATAGACTGTAAATAAACAAACTGTGTTAAACATCCTTCTATAGACTCTAAATAAACACACTGTGTTAAATGTCCTTCTATAGACTGTAAATAAACACACTGCGTGTAAATGTCCTTCTATAGACTGTAAATAAACAAACTGTGTTAAATGTGTGGGTTTGGCATCAATCCGAGTCTAAATCCAAGTTTGGGGTGGAACCCATGGTGTCCACTAGTGTTACATACAGAACCCGAACATTTAAACACTACTAAATCACCACATCACTGCCTTGAATAAATAGTTCAATTCCCAAAATACACCAGTGACAGAATATTAAAAAAAAACAGTAGTGTGTAACTGTCGTGTCCTTTTGACCATGTTACATGCGGATTTATGTATAAATGTAATTTAAAATAATATAAAAGTGTGTTTTATCTGAAAAACAGTTTGTTTTATATCAGTAAATATTTATTCTTCAAATAAACCCAAAGTTCTTCTAAACCTGCGTCAAAACATTCATCCTGTTTTTAGACCAGTTTCATAAAAACACACAGACTCCTTAATAGTTTTCGTTTGTTATTCACACTTTGCACTTCATGTCATTAAAGCTCCTATTTTTTATATATTATTAAATGTCAATTCCAAACTTGAAGTTCATGGAAGTATTTGAACCCATACATCAGAATCCCCAGGGTGAATGAGGGTTCTGAAGGTTCTGATGCTTTTGAGGGTTCTGATGGTTCTGAGGGTTTTGAAGTTTCTGAGGGTTCTGATGGTTTTGAGGGTTCTGATGGTTCTGGGGGATCTGAGGGTTCTGATGATTCTGGTGGTTCTGAGGGTTCTGGTGGTTCTGATCACTTAATTGTCTTTAAGTCCATGTGAGCTGCTGTTCCTCTGTGTCTGTTATTTAGTATTATTTCATACTTTGAACTATTGGATTTGTAGTTTTATTGGTGTTGTTCTATGCACTTCTTTATGGTTTTTAGTTTTTCCTTTAATTGTTTTATAGTTGTTATGATGTGCAGCCTGTTGTTGTTTACATGTTTGTGCATAGGCGGGACCCAGCGGGCCTACAGCGCCCTGGACTTCAGCAGCGACGGCGAGCTCCTGGCCAGTGTGGGTGGGGCCCCCGACTACATGCTGACCCTGTGGGACTGGAGACAGGAGGAAGTGAACCTGAGCTGCAAAGCCGTCTCCCAGGAGGTGTTCAGGGTCACCTTTTCACCGCACGACCCCGGGACGCTCACGTCGTCAGGATCCGGACACATCAAGTAAAACATTCAAGTCACATCCAAACTGTGGACCACCTAAGACCACATAAGAACAAATAAGATCCCATAAAACCACCTAAGACCACAGAAGAACAAATAAGACCACATAAAATCAAATAAGATCCGATTAGACCACATATGACTATATAATGGCGCTTTTCCACTTACATGAGACCGGCTCCTCTCAGCTTGACACATTACTCCTACACGGCGTGTTACTTCTGTGTCATCTGCTCAGAGAGTCGTTGAAAACTCGCTCGTTACGTATTTTTTCGTCTGGATTTTTATATCCGCTACCAAAGACTGAATCTATGTGACCGTCTATGGTGTAGTTTTATTCTGTTATCATGTGGATTCATGTTTCGCTATTCACTGTCTTACTTCCGCGTCAGAGTTTTGTAAATCGTGGGTCACAGAGAAAACTGTCTGACCAGTCAGTGTCTGCAGTGTCGTGACATCATGTTTTGGTATCCACTCCAGGATTTTGGAACCTCGACTGAGGTGGTACTAAAAAACTAGTATCGAGTCCCTGGTTCCAGGGTCCTTTTTCGTAATGGAAAAGCGAAAGAGCCGTGTAGAGTCGAGTAGAGTGGAGCCGGTACCATGGAGCGGAAAAGCACCATTAGACCATATAAATATAATACTCTAATAATTCAATAATAATATGTCCCTTTCTTCTCTCGTCAGGTTCTGGAAAATGGCCAGTTCCTTCACAGGACTCAAACTGCAAGGCCTCATGGGACATTTTGGGAAAACTACAGCCACGGATATTGAAAGCTACATGGAGCTCCCAGATGGAAAGGCAAGTTCTGTTATCCGCCAAGAAGAGTACAGACTGAAGTGTGGAGTAAACCCCACTGGTCCTGCTGGACTTTGGCTGTTTTAGGATTAAAACACATGTCATTAATGACTAAAATCCAAATAATAAAAGTGTAAAAACTCTGACTGGTGGATCATGTGGCTCAGGTGGTCTCTGGCTCCGACTGGGGAAACCTGCTGCTGTGGGAGGGAAACGCCATCAAAGTGGAGATCTGCCGCAAGGAGGGCCGGAGCTGCCATGCAGGGACCGCCCTGCCCTTCGCCCTGGAGGAGGGGCAGCTGATGACCATGGGCTCGGACGGCGCCGTCCGGGTAAGAACCGAACATCTGAGCACTGGAGGTCAGAAGAACAAAAGGACAAACAGTAGAAGTCCTGTGGACAAAAGTGTGTGGACAAAAGTATGTGGACAAAAGTGTGTGGGCAAAAAGTATGTGGACAAAAGTGTGTGGACAAAAGTATGTGGACAAAAGTGTGTGGACAAAAAGTATGTGGACAAAAGTGTGTGGACAAAAGTATGTGGACAGAAGTATGTGGACATAAATGTGTGGACAGAAGTATGTGGACAAAAGTATGTGGACAGAAGGGTGTCCTTCTGTTGTGTAATGGTGTAAATGAGGAAATGGATCCAGGTCCACACATGTGGTCCTGCTCGTGTCACTGTGGTTCTGAAAAGCCTGATGTGGTTCAGGGCTGGGACCTGGACTCCATCGATGCCGCTGACGTCCAGAGCAGCAGCAGTGGCAGGTTTGAGATGGAGCCCATGAACGAGCTGGTGATCGGACACAACGTCAGCCTGGTGTCGGCGGTGAAGAGCTGCCTGGACGACGCCTTCGTCTGGTTCGCTCAGGTCGACGCCCACACAGATGCAGATACAGACGAAGTCAGACACAAGGACAGAGACAGAGACAGTTATATGTTAATTTTTTTCTGCTCACTTTGGCCTTTTCATGTTTATTTTTATTCATTTTGTTACTGGTATAAAACCAAAAAGGTTAAAGACACTAAATATGATCACTGTGCTTTATTGAAGCTGTTTCTTCCCTGAAACTTTCATGTTATTCATAGTTTTTTAAAGGACACTTTGTCGATATAAACATTGTCATAAGTCCATGTTTGTGTTTTCCCTCTGCTCTGCAGGATTCCAGTGGAGGCATCTGGAAACTGGATCTGTCCTTCACCAACACGGTGGGTGTTGGTCCTTCAGCTGAATGAGCCTCATGTACAGACCAACAAAACTGAAGCATGTGTGTGAATGTCCTGTGTGTTCAGTCTGCAGATCCACAGTGTCTGTTCTCCTTCCACTCTGGAGCCATTCAGGGCATGGACGTATCGAGGAGAAGTCACCTGATGGCCACGACCGCCCTGGACCGTAAGCCCCGCCCACTGGAATGCCACACACTCCTTATTCTGAACAAACAAACCCACCCCCTGACCCTCCACTCTCTAAGTCCTGACCCTCCACCCTCTAAGTCCTGACCCTCCACCCTCTCAGTCCTGACCCCCCACCCTCTAAGTCCTGACCCTCCACCCCCTATGTCCTGACCCTCCACCTCCATCTGTTTCTGCTCCAGGTTCAGTCAGAGTCTTTGATTTTCTGGCAAAAAAAGAGCTGACGAGCAGCCGCTTCAACCAGGGAGGGACGACTCTGAGATGGGCCCCACCTCCGGTGAGCACTACACGAGTACCATCCGTCCATCCATCTGTCCATCCATTCATCCATCCATCCATCCATCCATCCACCCATCCTTCCCAGCATCCGTCCAGCCATCCATCCACCCATCCATCCACCCAGCCATCCATCCAGCCATCCATCCATCCACCCATCCATCCATCCATCCATCCATCCATCTTAAAGTCATCCTGTATAATCCTCTACATGTATCTGACTGGTTCCTGTCATGTTCTTCACCAACACCCCTCCCTTTATCTGTGTATGTTCTGCTCAGGTGGACCCCGATGGGGGTTTACTGGTGGTTGGTTTCGAGGACGGCGTCGTTCGCCTCCTGCAGCTCCACGACCTTCACAAGCTGAACATGGTCACTGGGAGGAGCCGCAAAGGAGAGGCGGAGCTACGCCTCAACCAGGCCTTCAAACCCCATAATGCACCTGTGACCGCTGTGGCATATGACAGGAACGGACAGATGTTAGCAACTGGGGTAAGACCAGTATGTATGTACCTGTATGTAGTGAAACCATGACCCCTCCAGTGTCCAGGTGAGCACATTAAACACACCTCGTGTTATTAAAAGTAACATTCATTTGCCCAGTTTGGTTTAGGCCAGACTTCAAAAGTCATTTTTGCATTATTTTTGAAAAAATTCTGATCCATCCACTAAAACCATCCCATAACTAGAGAAGCACTCAGAGCGCAGACCTCCACCAAGTGCAACATCCACCCCAATAAATATTAGTCCCTCATTTATTTGGACAGCATTTTAAGTCCATGGACTATATGAGAAAACAGGAGTCTCCATCTGGTGGACATTTGTTATTATTACCACAGCAACGCCAATGATAACTAATAGAGAATCCTTTTAAAAATTCCTGGATCCAGATCACCTCCAAAATTTAATCATCTGTTCCTTGTCTCATAGCAAACATTTCCTGAAAATTTCATTAGGTTTGGTCAATAATTAACCCAGATACTGTGAAACAATTTTTTTGGCCCCATTGACCCCAATGTTAATGAAAATTTCAAAGTGATCCAGAATCCATCGTCATCCTCTTCCTCATCCTTATCCTTATCCTCATCCTCTTCCTCCTCTCTCAGAGCTCAGACTGCACAGTGTTCTTCTTCACCGTTGGTGACAAATACGAGCCCATCGGCTTCATACAGGTCCCAGGGCTGGTCCAGGGTCTGGAGTGGTCCCCTCAGGCCCATGTGAGTCCAGTCTCCATCTGTCAACACTCTTAATGTCAGCGCTTTACAGCTGCAACCATTCATTCATTCATTTGTTTTCAACCGCTTAGCCCCTTTCGGGGTCGCGGGGGGGCTGGAGCCTATCTCAGCAACTATGGGTGGAAGGCGGGGTACAGTACGGGGTACACCCTGGATGAGCCGCCATTTCATGGCAGGGCCACACAGACAGACAACCATTCACAAATGCACACACTAGGGCCAATTTAGTGTTGATATTTAGTATTATATTTAGTATTGTACAGCTGCAACTAGTGAGGATTAATCTGTTGGATATGTTCCTCAGCAAAGCCACTGGGTAGCTCAGTGGTTAACGCCACTGACTCTGGTGCAGAAGATGGCCGAGGTGGACCCTTGGTGTAGGAGCCACATGTTGTTTGGGAATATTATTTGGGTTTCAGTTTGTTTGGTTTGGTTGTCATGGTGATATGGGGGTCACATGGGCACCTCAGATGAAAGGCGCAGATAATAATAGGGACTGGATCACCTGCACTGGGAATGGAGAGAGGGGATAGGTAGCCATAATTTTTGTTGACCGCTTTTGTTCTGTTCTGTTATTTTGATTCACATAACTCAATATAAGTGTACACGTTTTTCCAACTGTGCGTTTGTGTAACTTTGAGAGCCGTTGTAGTAATCTTTTTTATTAAATTCACTGAAACTTACCTGGACTCAGTGTGGTTCTCTGATCAGCAACAGCGCATCGCAAATATACAGGACCTAGTCTGCCTCTCAGCGACTTAAAGGGACTGGAAACTCGCAATACTTGGAAAGGTTCTTTACACTTTACATCGCATTGTAGCCACAAGGGGGCGCAAGAAAGAATTTAATTAAAAATAAAGTGTGAAAATCCTTCTGACATGATTGGAAGGATTTCTATGGACAGGATACCAGAGGGAGAAAGACGAAAGAGATGGTTCCAATGGAGCAGAGTCAAGTGTGTGGAACAGTAGAACCAATGTGTGACATTAAAGAAACAAACCTTTCATTCAGGAAAATTGTAATGAATCATTTTTTAGTGGATTCACCGTTTCAGCCATGGAAGAGTTCAGTCTGCTGTGTTTGACAACATGAATGTTTGATTCCTCAGACAGAAAACACGCTGCTCGTCCTGTGTGGAAACGGTCATGTGCTCCAGGTCCAGAGGCCGGATCCGAAGACTCAGAACCCAAACAAAACCTTTGAGCTCCCTGATGTGAGGACCAGAGCCTTCAGGTTCATGAGCATCAAGTCTCGACTCAAGGTCTTAATAATAATAATAATAATAATAATAATAATAATAATAATAATAATCATGTCAACACATCGTTAGCATCGTAGCATATTTGTCTGAATTGTGGGAAAACATCCTTTGGATTCTAAAGACATATTTTAGGACAGAGGGAGAAAAAACTGGAGCCAAATGACATCCTATGTTTTACCTCAAAGGGGTGACGGTTTAAGACACTCTGTAGTTGGTACAGATGTTGACAATAAACCAAAGTTTTGGTGCATTTAGAGAACTGCACTGAAGAAAAATAACATTTGTCATTGTTGTGCAACAAAACTGACTGATACTTATTACCCCGCCCCCTGAAGGGGGGGCTAGGGCTATTGTTTTTGGTTTGTTTGCTTGTTTGTTGTCAACACTTTAGCAGCAAAACTATTGGTTAAATTCATATTAAATTGGATTTCTAAATTGTCAGTGACCCTGAATATATTTTGAGGGAGGGAGGTCAAAGTTCAAATTTTTTATGAAAAAAAAAAATCTTCCCATTTACTTATAATGGATGAAATATGTGTGTGTGTGTGTGTGTGTGGGGGGGGGGGGGGTTGTTCCATTGTGCCTAGAACAATGAAGTAAACAGATGAATACCTTCATCATCAAAAAACACCAAAAAAAAAAAATCCACTTTTATTTTTGATTCATGTGGATTATTGTCTACATTTTTTCAACTGTATGACATAAGAATTACTTCATGGTTGCACCAATAATGACACTTGAAAAGAGCCCATGAGCCAAATGTGGCCCTGGAGCCACAGGTTGACACCCTCTGATCTAAGACCTATTGGTTTTAGGTCGTAATAAATGATGACAAATATCAGCAGTGTTGGAAGTAGACTTACCCAGAGTGCACAAAACTATGGCAGTGATGCTACGAGGCTGACAACATTTACTTGTTGTTCCCAGGAGGTTCTTGACGAGGTTTGTGCAGAACAAACACAATAACAGTTTCACAAGGTTTGTTATGTTTCAGAGAGAAGAGGAAGCTGCAAGACGCCAGGCTGTAAAAGAGGAGAAGAAGAAAGAGAGAGGAGAGAAACTGAAAGAGTCCAACCCATCTGAAACACCTGAGGAGGAGCAGGAGGAGGAGCTGCCCCCCATCCACACCCCCGACCCCCCCAGTCCTCTGATGTGTGGCTTGTACTCCCAGCCTGGACAGTTCTGGCTGTCGATGGTAGAACCACAGCTGTGGAAACGCTGCAGGTAAAGCTGCTTTGACCTGCTTTAACCTCTGCTTCTTTCTGCTCAGGGAGGATACGACTCGGGTTACCTCTACCACTGTAAGTTCTCCCACAAGCAGGACCAGGACCCGGATCAGTGCCAGGATGAGCCCTTTGAGGCCCTGGCCGTTCATGACTCAGACCAGGACCCCATTCTCTGCATCACCTTCAGGTACCAGGTTCTGATGAAGCTCTGCTGTTCTGTCTGTTACAGACCACACTTTCCTCTGATTCATTTCCTTTGGTTTCTTCAGACGTTGACCTCTTTCATGGTCTGTGTTTGCCCTGATGGACCAGCCCATAGTTTACCCCCAGTCCAGTCTATACCCGGGTAAAAGCAGCCAAGGCTAGGTTATACCCTGGGTATATTATGGGTGTTAAACATTTGAGACCAGTAGATGTTGGGGGGTCTTTCAGGGTTCATTTGCCCTGATACCCTGGGCTTCTGTGAATCAGCTCCAACAGGCAGCTGCTGCTCTGTGGGATGAGCTCCGGCTCCATCAGGGTTTACCCTCTGCAGGACGGAGACCTCGGCCTCAGGTCCATGAAGGCCTACTGGGCACTCAGCGTCCACGACAACCACTACGGACACCTGCGACACATGGGCTGCAGCCACGACGACCTGTTCGTGCTGATGGCGGGAGACGACGGCAACATCTTCTCCTTCAGCCTGCTTCCTGCCGAACGCCTGCAGAGGACGAAGGCCGACGTCCCTTCCCCCAGGGTCAGTGTGGAGCGGTGCTGGTAGACACCGTCAGGTTCAGTTGTGAAACCAAAGGACAAGTGTTTGATTCATCTTAGTTATCGCTCATTTTTACATTTATTATTGTTAAACTAAGTGACTGAGCCTCTTCTGTGCCAGCGTCCAGGTGAGCATGTTCGCACACTTTACACTTCCTGTTGTTAAAGGTTTGGGGTCCGACTGTGTGTGATGTTCTGGTGAGTGTGCGTTGTTCGTCACAGGTCGATTTGGAGAATGAGGACGTGGCTCAGGACATCCAGGACCCGAGCGCCTACAGGTCGGTGCTGTGGCCTTGGTTTCACCGCTGATTGGGTTATTATAGACAACATCTGACTTTTATTTGTCTTCAACGTGTTTACAACCTGTGTCCAGCATCGAGACAGCGAAGCAGAAGACGGAGAGCGACCGTCTGCGTCGAGAGGCCGAGATGATGAAGGCGGCAAAACGTAAGAAGCTGGAAGATCTGAGGAAGAAGTTCAAAGAGCTGAAGGACTTGAACCAGACACTGCCCGAGCACGTGCACCTGCCGCCACAGGTAACCATGGAAACACAGGACCAGCGCTGAGACTGGATCAGAACCTGTTATACTGATGACAAACCTTTACCTGAGGCTGGTGTGGTTCTGACCCAAGTGTCCAGCGTCCTTTAACGTCCTGGTGTTTCTGTGTCATCCAAGGACTTTGTTCTGGATCCATGTTTTTCTGAAGAAGCAGAAAAGCTGAAGGTCCAAAAGGTGGAGGAGGTCAGGAAGGAGCTGGCCTGGAAGGACGAGCGCTGGAGCATGGCACGCAACAAATTACTGGACCGGTACCGACTACTTTAACTAATCAAACTACTGGACCGGTACCGACTACTTTAACTAATCAAACTACTGGACCGGTACCGACTACTTTAAGTGACCAAACTACTGGACCGGTACCGACTACTTTAACAAATCAAACTACTGGACCTGTACTAACCGCTGTAACTAATCAAACTACTGGACCGGTACCGACTACTTTAAGTGACCAAACTACTGGACCGGTACCGACTACTTTAACAAATCAAACTACTGGACCTGTACTAACCGCTGTAACTACACAAACTACTGGACCGGTACTGACAGCTGTAACTACACAAACTACCGGACCGGTACCGCCCATGTTAAGGCTTGCATTTGTTTTTAGGTTTAAAGACTCTTTGGGCGTGGTCACTGTGGCCACCATCCGTTCGGACCACAGAATCTCCACCTACCGTGTGTTGGCTCCGTCTCAGGCGTTACATCACATGGGCGTGGCAAGCATCGACAGCGGTGGAGGTGAATCAGTTCCAGCAGAACACAGGGAACCCAGAACCGACCCTGAAAAAGATGACACTGTCAAAGAAGGTAATGTTGTGTTTTCATTGTTTGGTCCCAACCCGGCATCAGAACTATCAGTAAATATGCTGATGATACAGTCAGTGTCAGCAGGAATCGTACCTGCACCTAAACACAACAAAACTATATGTTCATCAGTTTCAGAAGGAAGACTGGAACAGGCAGGAAGAAAAAGCAGAAGAATAAAAAGTAGACGTCGACCAATATGATTTTTTTGACCATTTGACAAAAAAATACACACAAATAATTCAGATTTTTATGCAGCAATGTAAATGAAATTATTAATACATGTACACATAGTACACTTTGAACATTTATTGAACTAAAAGTGCTGCCCACACTGGTGTCTGATCAAATATAGGAGAACATTTGAACTATTGATCAAATATTGGAGAACATTTGAGCTATTGATCAAATATTGGAGAACATTTGAACTATTGATCAAATATGGGAGAACATTTGAACTCTTGATCAAATATGGGAGAACATTTGAACTACTGATCAAATATAGGAGAACATTTAAACTATTGATCAAATATTGGAGAACATTTGAACTATTGATCAAATATGTTAGAACATTTAAACTACTGATCAAATATAGGAGAACATTTAAATTAATGATCAAATATAGGAGAACATTTGAACTACTGATCAAATATAGGAGAACATTTGAACTACTGATCAAATATAGGAGAACATTTGAACTACTGATCAAATATAGGACAACATTTAATCTACTGATCAAATATAGGAGAACATTTAATCTACTGATCAAATATAGGAGAACATTTAATCTACTGATCAAATATCATCTTTCCAAAGAAAATTTAGTCCAATGTTCCATGTTGAAAACAAAATTCAGTATTTTGGCCAGCTGATTTATCAATCTACCTCCAATAAAAGTTGATATACATATAAACTGTAAAGTATGTTCTAATATACAATAACAGTTCAATAAGAAACATGAAAATAATAATACTTATTAAAATACCATTATGAAAACATCAATACATGCAGTTTTTGCACAGTGGGTGGGCGTGGCAGAGAGCTGCGTGCTGATTGGTTGCTGCTGGCAGTGGTGGTTTATCCTATCCTCTGTTTGTTATCCAGATGAGGCGGCATGGCGCCCCCTGGTGGGGGCTCGTCCTGCAGGTGTGAAGCTGGCCGACCGGCAGGTGGAGAGGCTTCAGAAGGCGGCAGAGAAAGCACAACAGGCCCGAGCGAAAATACAGAGGAGGAAACAGGAGTGGGCCCAGTTGTAAGAGCAACAACACACAAACAACACACAATCACACACAACAACACACAAACAAACAACACACACTAGACCTGCACATAGACCTGCACATAAACCTGCACATAGACCTGTACATAGACCTGTACATAAACCTGCACATAGGCCTGCACATAGACCTGTACATAAACCTGCACATAGACCTGTACATAGACCTGTACATAAACCTGCACATAGACCTGTACATAGACCTGCACATAGACCTGCACATAGACCTGTACATAGACCTGCACATAGACCTGTAAATAGACCTGCACATAGACCTGCACATAGACCCGTACATAGACCTGCACATTCAGTAGACCTGTACATAGACCTGCACATAGACCTGTACATAGACCTGCACATAGACCTGTACATAGACCTGCACATAGACCTGTACATAGACCCGTACATAGACCTGCACGTTCAGTAGACCTGTACATAGACCTGCACATAGACCTGTACATAGACCCGTACATAGACCTGCACGTTCAGTAGACCTGTACATAGACCTGCACATAGACCTGCAGGAACATCAAAACATTTTTCATACAGTTTATTTTTCACTTTTTTTGATAAGTCACCGGCCTTTGTTTGAGGGTCTGACAGTTGGATGTGTGCGTCTCAGTTACGCAGAGAAGCCGGACGAGGACTACGAGGATCCACGGGACGTTCAGGCGATCCTGGAAGCCACTGAGGACATCAGACACGACACTGCATCCAAACACCAGGGCAGGATGAACGTCCAGAGAAAGAGGGAGGAGCTGATGGAGTTGGAGGCCAAGGTACAGAGTACACCACGGACACATGATCAACTGCGTGCGTGTGTGTGTGTGTGTGAAGAGAAGTGAGCTGAACTGATCCAAGGCAGAGAAACATAGGCTGTTGTGTGGAGAAGGGGTGGGGTTTAATAAGTCCTACTTCCTCCCACTCCTTTTGAATATGCAAATGAAGTCATGCGTTGTTTTCATGTATATGTTTTTCTGATGGTTTTGTTCATTGTTTTTCACATTTGTTTCTTACTTGTTCTTTTTTTCTGGTGGTTTTGCTCATTGGTCTTTGTACTGTTTGGCTCAGTTTGGTTGCTGTTGTTGTATTAAACCCTACAGATCCAGAATGGACAGCGGTTAAACTTCCTGTGTGTAAAGGCAGATGTCCCAATACTTTTGACAATATAGTGCATATATAAGAGTCTGAAATGATCTAAATAAACATGATGTTGGTTTAGGGTCAGCTGGGTCCGTTAACGTTCTGGTCCTTCCAGGTCTGTCAGGCTCAGACTGACATGAACGGTCGGATTGTGGCATTGAGGGACTCTAAGCTCCACCTCCTGGCTCGTCTCCGGGCGCAGACTCGGCAGGTCCAGAGGCTCCATAGGCGTCTGTCGGCTGACGTTCGGAGCCCCGCCCCCCTGTTACCCCACATGTTGCCAGAGGAGGAGCCAGAAAAGAAGCTTCACTACGACCAGACCACGCTTCAGCGATACCGAGAGCTGAGCGGAAAAGGGTACGATGGCGCCGTTTACCCCGACTTTACTTTCATCTGTATGTTCAGTTTGAATTAGTTTAATGACGTTTAATTTATTTTATTTTTTCCTTTTCTTTATTGAGTATCCTTCAGACTTATAAACCAAAGCAATATGTAAAATAGGAATGATACACTTAAAACACACACACACACATTATATATATATATATATATATATATATGTATAATATGAATTTACCATCAGGTCCCTAGACCAGGACCAGGAGGGAGTTCTGAGTTTGTTGGAGCGTCTGGACAAAGAGATGGAGGGAGAGGACAAGACAAAAGAAGAAGAAGAGGAGGAGGAGAGTCTGAACCAGGAGGACGAGTCGGCAGTGGAGGACAGCGTGGAGCTGAGCGAGCTGGCGGCAGGTCTACAGATGGAGAACCACATGGGACTGAAGTACGAACAGGACCACCTGCTGGACCAGGTCTGTGGTCTTCGGTCCAGTCCGTGCTCAGTCCTTCATCGAGCCGCCGCTGAGTTTGTGTTTGTGATCCTCAGATGGAAACTTCAGTGAGTCTGTTCGATGCCCAGCTGATGCTGCTGCTGGACCAGAAGCTCCGACTGGACCTGGAGCTGAAGCGGGCTGACCTTCATCAGCTGACACTCTACCAGGACCTTCTGGTCCTCCAGAACTTCCAGAAGACGGAGGATGACCTGAACCAAAGGCTCAGCCAACGCCTCAGGGAGGAGAGCAGCATCAAGGTATGTTTATGGACAAACTCTGAAAACCATGCCCAGTAGTGTCAGGTTACAGTCCAAAAATAGAACAGAGGGGCGTGGCCAGAAAACCAGCCTGATACAATGAAGGTGTAGGCGGGGCCATCTCAGGTCATTTGGATAGTTTCTGTTGTCAGTAGGATTTAGAAATAATAATAAATAATAATAATAATAATAATATAATATAATAATAATAATAAAAAATAAAATAATATAAAAAATAATAATAATTGAAAATAATAAATGGCTTCACCACTAGCACAACTGTAACAGTGGTACATTAGCAGATATGAGGGTAAACACCTGCTGCTTCCCCCTCTGTTTCCTGTCAGTCCAAACTGGGGGAATATAAGGACCAACTGCAATCCAAGCACAAAGTCGTTTCCAAGCTGCAGGACAAAGTCAAAGCGCTGGTGGCCGACTTCCACGCCTCGCTCGGCCAAGACAACAAGTTTGAGGAGTTTCTGACACAAGTGTTTCACAAGAACATCAAACGAGTGAAGAAGAAGAAAAAGAAGAAGACGAGGGCGGAGGAGGGTGAGCAATGTTCTGCTGTTGTGTTAGTGTTTGTATATTTATGTGTTTTCATGTCCACATGTGTGTTTGCAGAAGAAGAAGAGGACGGCAGCGATGAAGTCTCAGATGAAGACGATTTCAGCAAAGTCATGGACAATGGAAAAACTCCTGTGGACGACCCTGTGTGTCCTCCAAGTCAGTAAAGACAATAAATAGAATAAATACAGTAAAATCAATAAAGATAATAAATATAGTAAAATCAATAAAGATAATAAATATAGTAAAATCAATAAAGATAATAAATACCTAACACTATGGAAGGCTAACGTTATGAAACGCTAACGCTATGAAACGCTAACGCTATAAAAGGCTAACGTTTTTCTGTGTTTGCCTCGTGTTTCCATTCATGCAGTTGTTTGTGTGTCCAGTAAAACCTACAAACTGATCCCGTCATGATAATGTTACAATAATAAGTAAATATTATGGATGGATTTTTGGGTCAATTAATAGTGTCTGACATGTCAGTGTTTCTAAAATGGTCTTTTTCTGGACTACTTGTTCAGGGACCAGTACTCACTTGTTTAAAGCATTGTTTAAAGGTCATTATTTGATCCGATGGAACTGAATGTGGACTCACCTGTGCTGTGTTTGGGCTCAGAATGCGACCCGGAACTGTTCGAATACACTCTGCAGCTCAGAGAGCGTCGCCTGGACCTGGAGGATCTGCTGCTGGAGGAGAAGAAGAACGCAGAAGCTCTGAAGAAAGACTGTGAAACTCTGCTGAAAAAGGTCTGTGCGTTCCCCTTCACGCGGTTCTGTGTCTGTGCGCTGGTTCTGACAGGGCCCGTGTGCTGGTTCTGTGCAGGAGGAATCAGTGAAGAGCAGCAGGAGGATGGTGGAGGATGAGTTGGAGCTGGTCAATGGAGAGAAGCAGCAGAGGATGAATGAAGTCAGCGTGGTGGTTCCACTCCGAATGCACCAGGTGAACAGGCCCAACAGGTCCTCAGCAACATGGAGCACATCCAAAAAAAAAACTTTAGATAACGTAATAAAAAAAAAAAAAATAGACACATCATCAGTATAAATGAATATAAATGTATGAATGAATACACGTCACCTTTAAATAATCATAATAATGTCCCATCAGTTTGTTAGCTCAGTTAGCCGCTGTGAATTAGTACAGGAGTACTTTATCATTATTATTATCAGATTATATATTATTATTTATTATTAGTATTATTATTATTTCTGTACCCTGGGTAATGTGATAATTGAAAAAACGTCTCAATCCATTATTGGATTTTCTTCAGAGTATGAACATATTGATGTTCTGCTCGTGTTTGACTGGGTAACTTTAGTTTTTTTTAGATTTTTTAAAACGTTTTTATTGAAATTACATCAATGCCGATCTAAAAACATCACCCACATGCTGCTCTGTAACCAGTGAAACTAAAACAGGACTTTATAAAAAAAAAAAACACAGGTGATGAGACGTCACAAACAGTCCTTTGTATTTACCACGTTTGTTGTTTTTATTAATAATTAGAATTTTGTTCAAACATTTTATGAGTCAAATGAGCTCGACTTAAAGGGATAGTTCCGGATTTTTGACATGAATCTCTATGGTATCCCCATCAGCAGTGTCGTGCATCCACACTGACTGACCCCCGACAGTGTC
>JAPSES010082281.1:0-25529 GCA_029822895.1 Maxillicosta whitleyi | reverse complement strand
TATTTAGAATTGACTTTCAACATGACATGTCTGTTCTTGGTGTTGGATTTTATCAAATACATTTACCCCAAAAAATGCGACTTATACTCCAGTGCGACTTATATATGTCTGTTCTGTCTTTATTTTGCATTTTATGGCTGGTGCGACTTATACTGCAGAAAATACGGTAGATAGATAGATAGATCATTCACCACCAGTTGCACAATCAAATTATATTAATATAATATTGATGGATATAGTGAACAGGCACTTGTAGCAATTGAAATCTTACCACCTGGGGCCTGCAGGTGCTTTTGCTTGAAGTTCAATGAAAAAAAAAAAACTGTTCTGAAAAAAATAAAATGAGATGCTACAAAAAACTGAACAGTAGTTATTGGTCTTGTAAGAACCTTCAGTCTTTTTTTGAAATTTTTACATGAAAGCCGTCACCCCAAAATGAGAAAATTAAAAAAAAAAAAAAAGTGATTATCTAGGAATAGAATAAAGTGAAAGGGTAATCAAACAGGGTGCAAAAATAAAAAGGTGAAAGACACAGGGCTATTCCACTGCATCCTGCATAATATATGTGAAGTCCTTGTACAGAGCGGAAATTGTCTTTCTAAAAATATTAAGGGAATAAAAAGAAATGAGTCAGAACAGGCAGCTGAGAATAAGTGCATGGCCCACATAAAATAAAATTTAAAAAATACAGGTTTTCTTGTGCTTTTTGAAAAAATTTGGAGACTCAGTCACATCAAACTCATCACAGAGGTTCAATATTTCAACATTATCCCCGTGGTTTGAGTCAATTATGGCTCATGTTTATGTGAATGATAATCACACTAAAAGAACCAGTATTTTCAGTAGCTTCATGTTGTTGTAACCTTGACAAGTAATTGCACCAGTGCCATGCCAAGCTGCAGAAGTCACACTGACTCTGAAACTGTCAGACCTCTCACTGAATCCACACCTTTTTGTATTATTCATTCACAGGGATAGAAAACGCTGTGTAAATTACATCACAGATAAAAAGATGTGTAAACCCATGTTATGATGCTCTATCCTGCCATGAACACTGTGACTCATTCCACAGAGTACTTTTATTTTAGTCTGGATTTACATATGTTAATATTAACTAAGAAGGGTGTAATAGAGACCCCATTTACACCTTCAACTAAAACTGTAATCTGCGTCTGGGTATGTCATCGGGGTGATAAGTAGTCTCATCTTGCCTTCGCTTTGGTATTTTTAATGTGTTTTCATTATCCCCTTTGAGATTACCTTTATTTTCCTGAGGAAAACCTGCATGTGTTGTTTAAAGTTGTGGCAGTTGATGTTCTAATTCACTTTTAGCATTAGCATTTGCAGGATTATTACAAATCAACACAATGTATCACCACCAGGGGCACCGCTACCAACTGTGGGCCCCAGGAAAGATAAACGTTGTGGACCCTATCAGAAAATTCTGTATTTTGATGATGTGTCAGAGTAGGTGGGTGGGGGTGGGGTCTGTATGAGAAGGTGTGGTCCATACATAACATCACGTACGCTAGCTTGAAACTGAAAATTGACATACTTTCAATGTCTGTGCCTCTCTTATCCAGCGGATCTTATGTGAAATTTTCACAACTTATAGCCTGTATTCATCAGATTCCCCCTCCCCCCCGACGCCCAGGTATCCACAGTAGTAGAGCCGGTACCATGTAGTGGAAAAGTACCTAAAAAGAACTGGTTCTCAAATCCCATCCCTAATTGTAATGTACGCTTCATGGAGTTCAAGGAGAAGCAGTGTTAAACGATCACACCCATCTGAAAACTGTTATTTAATCCTGAGGCGAGCTACAAATTCTAACCAAAGGATTGATCTCTGTTTATAAAAAGTCTGTTATTTAATTATTTGCCTGCAAAGCTGTAAGAAAAGTCGGCCTTTATGAAACTGAACACAACCAAATAATTCCTGGCTTTAAAAAATGTGGTAGAGTTCCATAAAATATTACCTACCAACATTTCATACAAGAGTCACACTTTACTTTCATGCAAACAGACACTTCCTCACTCTTCAATGCATTTTTTTGTGTTGTTCTTCTTCATAAGTGACCGTGGAGTCATTTACTTACCGTGTTCTCTTTGTAATTAAGTAACCAGAGCGAGCTGGTGTATTTCCGTACATGAATCATAGAGCTCATTAACACCCAGTGGAGCTATCTATGGACCGGTCTGCATATTTATGCACAGTAACTGCTACTCCAATTCCCCCGTGGATGCTCTCTGTTTATTCGTTATGGTTACTTGACATGCAGCACAATCTCGTTATCTACCTTGTTTTTAGAAGGGTTAAATATACGTTGCATTCAGGTCCTGATCCCATCACATGATGCAAGAGTGAGATTGAAAAAAAAAAAAAATCAAGACTTTACCCGGATACAGAGGAAGAAATACACATTCACTGGATATCACCCAGTCACAGCTTTCCGCCTCTACATCGGAGACACTGATTCCCTGAAGGGAAGACAGGGAGGAGGAGGAAGAGGAGGAGGATGTTGGTAGGCATACAGTACAGGCGGTGGGGAGGGTTGGTCAGGGTTTTCTTTAATGAGGAGAGCACCTTATTATCCAGGACTCATGCTGTTCATCTCTTACCTCAGGGCAGTTGTCTTGGGAAAGCGAGCAGAGGATGAAGGGTTAGCAAGAACCGTTAAGGCTGAAAGATACATAATGCATTTGATGATCAAATCCAGGTTAATTGTAATTCATTTAAATGATAATGGAATATTTATACACATCAGGCATATGGTGGTTGAATGCCCCAGACAAATATAATGATGCCCCTCCTCTCTTCATAATTCTTCCATGGGCTACATGTCATGTTCTTTTATCTGTTCTTCTCAAATCCAACGTTGTTGTATGTGCAAGACAAATAATTCAGTTATTTCAAATAATATGAGGAAAAGGCATCTGGAACATCTGGAAATTGTTCTTAGATCAGCTCAGAACTGAACTGTAACTAGGAATAAAGAAAAATACAGTACATGACCTTACTGATGTCTTAGTATTCTTGCTATCAGGTCTTTCTTTCTCTGCAACAATGACACCGTTAGCTAAGAAAAGCAGACACTTCCAGTCAATGGATCACCACTTCCCTACACGAAAAAACTCCTTAACACACAATTCATATCCGCAAGCAGTACATGCAAATGTTGAACGGAGAACCTTTAATACTGTATTCAAGCCACAAGTTAGCCATTAACCTTAAAGGATTAACTGTGACAACTAGTTAATCCTTTAATTATATTTAGTCGACCTACTTAGTTAAAATGTCAGAGACTGGACATCAGCAGGATAATACTGACTGTACTTTGGGCTCTAGTGACACACATTCATGTGGACATGTTGAAAAGGACATTTTTCTCTATGCTGGCGCCTCCTGCAACAATTTTTTTTTTAAGGGATTTTTAAAAGTGTTTTTAGTGTTTATGTGATGTTGTTATCTTTCCTAAGTTGCTATTTGTTGATCCATGGTTCAAACTAAGGCAACTGTCCATGCGAAAATGGTTTTAGTTGTATCCGCAAGTGTTATATCGGATACGCCTTTTCAGTCACTGAAACTGCAACTTTTTGAAACCAAGTCCCAGAGTGGAAAACTCTGAAATCTGCAGTTTCACGTCTTTGTCTGTTTGACCAAACCGCAACTTTTCTAACGCAATGTCTGTAACCTTTCACCTTGGAATTAAGGCGTCACTTTGAAACAACAACAGTGTCAGACTAGAGTAGTGCTCGTGCTACAACAGCTATTGAACTTATTGGAATACTGAATCAAAATCTCCGACTACTCTATCATTACAATGAGCAATAAACAACCACAGATAACATTATTGGCTATATTTTCTGCAGAGGAGCATTACAGCGCTGCATACATGGCTGGCATTTGTACAACACCTTTTTCAGGTGTTGCCTAAGGTGTTGCTCAAGCTACCAAGTTACACAGCACTTTTTTGAAAATGACAAAAAAATAAGATTAGATAGAAAAAGATGCGGTTTCATGTGGACATGGACTAAACTGTGATAGTTCGGACTTTGTTTGTTACCAAACAGATGTTATTAACAACAGAAACTACAGAAAACTGAGGTGATTAGTGGTTTTACTGTGGCTGTTTTCTGTCTAATAACAGAGCTAAGCTAACAGAGCTATAATGTAAACTATCAGCTGATATGGCACAAGAAGATCATATGACTCAATGTTATTTTGAGCGATTATTAAAATAAGTATCTATGAGTTTTAGTTGTGCATATACAATGAGCTGCGTAATTTATTCAGTAAGTGAAACAGTGGATACGTAGTGTTGATTCATTTGTGGTTAGTTTTGGTACCAGAGTTTGGAATGCTATACAGAACCATTTTACAATAAACAACCAAAACAACACAGAACTGTTTTTGTACTTTTTTTTTTTTTTTTACAACTTTCTGTAGCTCCACACATTCAAACATTTTTTTCCACGTCTTTCCTTTGGAATTATTCAAATTTACCTTATCCACTATTGCCAAGAGTTTTCAAAATTTTTGGAATATTTCAAGATTTTTTTATTCCCCAAGTTTTCATCACTTCCCTCTTTTTTTCCACAAATTAAAAATGCAAATAAGAACATCTGCATGGAAACACGTCTTGCAGCTCCAGTGACTTCCTTTTGCAGTCTGTTTTATAAAAGAAGCAATTAATCATTTAAACAATCAGCCCATTAATCAATCATGGCAGATCAGATGCTCGCTGATGCTGAACACCATTCAGCAATGTTAGATACTGGCTTAACCATCCTTCGGCTGATTGACTAATCAATCAGAAATCTAATGGTAATGTGCAAAATGCTTCAACAAAAACAAATAATAAATCAGTGTCAAAAGAAAGCTACCGGCCCGAAAAAATATTTGACATTCAGGGTGTCAAAGCTTTTCACTGGGGTTATGTTACAAAGATAGCATGCAGATTAGGAGGTCCTGGAGTTCCTCGAAGATGGATTCACAGCCTGATTATCTCCTTGGAATGCACTGATTGACCCACTCTTTTGATTGACTCTTTCGCTGTACGGTCACGTAGTTGGCTGTCTGCAACCTCAAATACTTCTACATTATTTCTGCTCCTCAGGCAGACACTGGTTGTTGTTAAGACTTTCTAGACGCCCCAGACTCGTGTTTTTCCTTGAAACTGTGTTGATTAGCAAAAACAGACAGAGGCTTTGAATTATTTTGGGAAATCATGTAGGGCATGGAAAGTCATTTTACTGTGACTTAAAGTATGCTTCCAAAGGCCATGTCTAATTATGACAGACCCAAGGTTCATGTAGAGTTACGTGGAAACCGGAGTCCAATTTGTACTGTTACTGAGTGAACCATATACTGCCACGCTTTCAAGTCCCTGAATAGGGTCATGATACCCTAGGGTGCAATTAGTTCTCATTAGTAAAGCTTGGGTCAGCGGTGGCGTCATCCAGATCTTGCAGCTTTCAGAGTTCAAAATGATAACATCGAAGTAACTAATCTGCATGTGCATAGTAAGAGCTCTTTAATTAATGAGGCCTCTTTAAAAAATAATGAAATGACAAATACTGGTGTCATGTATATGGATGAGTAAGACGGTGCTGTTATTGTGCACTACAGTAATGCGACATTTACAAAGCCTGGAATGCAGTTGGAACCGATCTGCCGTGACAGCCCACTTACCCGGGTCCTCGAGTGACCTGGCCCATGTGATAGAATTTCAGACCCATGGGCCATCCAAGCTTCCCATGCCGCTTTGCGTTAGCATCATGCTGGAGTGCACAGGAACACAGCATCTATGTAGTGATCTCAGCAGTCCTCAGAGAACCAGATGCCTAGCGCTGGCACCAGCTGAGCCTGAGTTCAGTCGTAGACTAGTTTGGACTGAATTTCTGAGAGTGGAGTTTGCACTCGACTTACATGTGAAGTTTTGTCCCTGTAGGAATAGTTAGAGCAGGGGTTGAAAGTCAGTTTAGTTCAAGGGCCAGCCATCACATTTTATCAGTGTAGCCAATACTGAGGAAACGGGCTGGAACTGCTCCGACCAATCACAAGTCTTGGGGGCGGGTGTTTCGCAATGCCTCGTTCACATGACTTCCTTTTTGTCGCGAGTCAAAGGCTCAATCCCATTTCACCCCTTAACCCTACCCCTTTCTCTTGGCACTACCCCTTGAAAGGGAGCTTCAAAGGGTAGGGGTGTAAACATTCACCTATGAAATGGCGACCTGTTAATGTCTTCAGCGGTTATCAGCGCCGTTAACTTTGTTTCTGAAAGTATTCACCATATCTTTAGCAGATGTATCCATCTCTGCTCCATGAGCTTTGTTCATCTTTTTACGTCTATCAACTATAATCAGCAGAAATGTGATCTATAACACACTGAAACAGCATTAAACCGTCAATCCAATAATTAAATTGTTTACTTACATTTGTGTGTTTTTTATCATCACTGCTGAACGTTTTGTCTGTGTTTACTTCCGTCTAACCAATGATCTGAACAGAATTATGTGAAACTCCTCCCACTCCTTCGGTTGTAGTGTGGTCCTGGAAAATCTCCATTTTGAGGACTAAACCTTTAAGCCCTTCGCCTCAGCCCTTCCCCTCCGACTAATTTAGAATCAGGACATCACTGGGGTAGGGGTAAGTGGGAGGGGCCAAAGGGTGAACTGGGATTCAGCTAAAGTCATCAAATTCAGTTCTAAGTCCACAAATCTCTTGTTTGATTAAAATATTAGGATTGAATTACAGATTAGACTCTGTCCCTTTTTCTCAATGATAATTCCGTCTGGAATCGGGGGTGGAGTGGGGTGGGAGAGTTGAATCTAAATATGAAGGCGGGACTAATAGGTGCAGATTAAACCAATCACAGATAAGATGCTTTTATCCAAGAATATATAATATAATATAATATAGAATATAATAGACCATAGAACATATGTGTGAGTTCCCTGAGTCAGAGTTGACAAGTTAAGTACGAAGCACATTTCACATTTTAAATGGATGAAGGTCAGGAAGAGTAAGTTATACCTGTTTTACATCCGTAATGTGTTCTCCATAACACAGTATTGCCCATAAAGCTGGAATAGAATATCTTAACCTCCTCTCGTGAAACGATTGTGGCAGCGTGAAGGTAAAGTCACAGAAACATTATTCATGGAGAAATGGAAATGGAACGGTAGCTGGACTGAAATGGAGATAACACACTGGTTCAAGACATTAACTATGATTATTTATGTGGATGTAAGGTCTGAAATCTGACCAAAGGTGCTTTAAAATGCTTCCTCAAACCTGCAGACACCCTGATTATGTTGTCACTGAAGTCGTCTGTCTGTCTCAAAGGGCTCGCAGCACTTGAAAGCAGCGTGTCAAGTAGCGGGTGTATGATAATGAACATCTGCAGCACACGAGGATCTCTAGCAGGCTGGGTTTTTTTTTTTAACATCTTAACTGCTACACTTGTTTACAATGCTAATGGTACGTCTATCATTAGTGAACTCCATTAATAGTGTTTTGTTTTAGAAACTACAGCATGCAAAGGGTTTAGCATTCAGAGGCTCAGTTCTATAGCAGTTCCCAGTAAATACATCTAAATATATATATAAACATCAGATTTCTTTTTTTTTTTTCTCTTTATATTTCATTTTTCATTGGATTGTTGTTTTTCTACCTATCCTTTCTCTGCACTTGCTTGCTGTATGTTGTTGGTGTTAGCTGTGAAATTTCCCCACCATGGGATAAATAGTCATATCTTATCTTAACAATAATATACCAACCGGCAGGAAGACTTTATGCAGTGCTTCTCGGTTTATGTTTCTTGAGAGGATGATGCATTTGATTTGGTGTTTTTCTTCTCTTTTTTGCTGAAGAGCCTAATCAGTGGACTCACATAGACGGCTACAAACATCAGTAAAACATGGCAGCGACATTCATTCTGCTCTCTATCTGAAAAAAGTATTAATCAGACAGACACAAAAGGTAATTGCAGATCCCACTCCCATTGAATTCTCAATTGCGGCTTCATTGTCGCCACCACTGAAAAGCTGCACATCCTATTTTGTCCTTGTAGCAGCAGTTCCTTCTCATGCTAGTAACTTTTCAAGGCCTGTAAAAATGCAATAACAACTAGTGCAACACAGTCCTCTGGAAAAACACAGAACCCAGCCACTTCCCGGTACACACACAGCGACCCTAGGTTGCTACAGTATCACGGAATAATCATGACTAATCGTTACTTGATCTGTAGATTAGTCGACTACTAAAATAATCGTTAGTTGCAGCCCCAGTGATGAACAGATGAACCTATTATGAACAAACTCAGTTATTCAAGCATGACACAGTGTGGAAGACAACTTGGTTTCTATTTTAATTTTACTGTTTCATAATTGTGTGTTTTCAGGGTAAGTCTCAGTGAGAATATGATTAAGAAAACAGCTGGTCCACACAGCCGTGGTTCAATGACGTTTACAAGCCTATTATTTGCAGTCAGTGGCAGCGAAGACAGATTGGAGCGAAGATTTTGTGAAAGCTGTGGTGGATTTTAATGGGCTCTGTGGACATTTTTGGAGAAAAATTGCAGTGTCTTGTGTTGAAGCACTGGCAGATGGTTTTATTTTATGAATCTCTGGAGATAATGACCTTTTTTTTGCTGAAGTATTACCATTAACATGTCTATTTTGTACGAGAGGATCGATTAATAAATTCTGTTTTTTTGCCGTTATACAGCGTCGGCTTTATGGATAAATAAGAGAAAAATACTGACTCGGAAGTTTTCCAGTTAGTATCCAACAACTTCTCTGGATCAGGATTAATTTCGGGCTCACTGCACAGCTGGAGCTGCTGTTTACAGAACCGTGCTTGGCGTGGATGGCCCTTAAAACTATAGGACGTGTCTGCGCCGGCTTCAACTTCAAACCACATTTGTTTCCCGGCCTCATGTTGAGCTCTGATAGATCACCACTGTCCCAACATGACATAATATATGGGAATACCGTCTTGTCTCAGTGTCATCTTCATGCCCTTCTTTTGTCTCTTCGTTTTTCCCTGATGTCAAGCACTTCCTCAAGGGGATTTGTTGGTTTTCCCCCTCTATTATACTGTGACCTTACAACGTAAAGCGTCTCGAGATGGTTATTTGTATTATACGGCGATACATAAATAAAATTGTATTCAAGCCCGTCGTCTCTCACGGTGATCAGTTTGTCGACGTTGCTGAAACATGAGCAAAAGAACAACCATTAAGACACGAACGTGGGATGCCTGGCGTGAGGGTGTAAGTCTTTTTCGGAAGGAGAACGCTAAATCAAGGGCATCCTCAAGACTGCATTAGCTTTGACCTTGTGTGATAATGGAAGACAGTGGTAATTTATTCAAAAACATGTCGGAAAGGCGAGTGACGGGTGTTGCATTAGGGATAAAATTTCATCCCGCGGTCTCTCTGAATGCATCATGAAGGAACCCGAGATGGCACTTGCGTAACAAGATCGAGAGATACGGAGACATGATTTTGTCGGTACGTGGGAACATTACTCATGACACATTTAAGATATTAAAAAATGAATTTTAGAAAGCTGCCATCTGCAAAACCTTCTGCAAAATGGCACCAGGATTGAACTTTACTACCTTGAATGAGCGATTCAGGAGTGTCACCCTAGAAACACTATCTGCAGCTGTACTCGTGTCCTTCAGTCTTTGTACATCCAGTTCTTGGCTATTATTTAGACAGCCAAGGACAAAAATTCATCTGCTGTGAGTATGCTACTGTGTGAAGGACCAATAACTGAGGAATGGCATAAGAATCTACGCTTTGATTGAATCTTAATATTCCACATAGAGGCATGAAGGTGCAGCTGCCAGAACAAATGTGCATCCATGATTCATCGCTGCTTGTCTTAAAAATACTCTCCCTTTTTTGCATGACATTTTCTTTTTAATATGCAGTATACAGTCCTGTGCAGTGGTGGAATGTAACAAAAATATTTGCGCTTCATCGATGTAAATCATTATCTATCTGTACTTTACTTAATAATTACAAATCACAATGCATACTTTTGATTGGAAGGTTGCCTGTTCGAATCCCAGGTGGGCCCTTAGGCAAAGCCCTTTATGCTATACATGCTTATACCTTTTAAGTCGCTTTGGATAAAAGCGTCATCCAAATGTAATATAATAAATTCCAGAACGCATAGTACAATAAGTACACCAACCTTTATGATGCACATCTACTGTGTACGTGGACGTAATTATTACATCAGTGACGACATCAGCTGGTACGGTGCAATAAGATTTTACATTGAAACAAGGGGGACAAACCCACATGATCACCTCCCTAATCTACTCTGTGAGACACTCCCAGCAGGTGGGGGCTCAGCATTTCCCAGATTGAGCCACCATGAAACCTCTTGCACAAGAGGGTCATGTAAGAGTGATTTGGAAAATAAATAACAGCGCGTATATGTGTGTGTGTGTGTGTGTGTGAGTGCATGAGTGATGCTGGCATGTTGAGTGGAACAAAATAAGTGGGGAGGCCTGCTGAGAGCGTGGAGCGCTAACAGCAGCGACATTATGTCATTGAAAGGACTGAGCCGCTGATGACATGCTCTGGCGGAGTGTAAATCTAACGTTGACCGCAGCTCTGTAATCTGGTGGCATGTGTCCCTCTCACATGTTTATATAAGTGGAGCAAATGAGATTGGAGATGGTAGCGGAAGGCAGAATGAGGGGATGCATAAGGGACTGTAAAACACATCTAGAAGCCCGAAGAGATGCCGTGTAGCAGCTGTCGCTTCAGTGATGAGCCTCACATTCCCACTGTGAACCCGTCACATACTGGTTTTTGGTCCCATCGTTACATTTTAGTGTTTAGACAATGCTGCAGTTACAGTACGTTTACATTTAGACGTAAAAAAGACATTAGGGTTAAGAAATGGATCACAGAAGGAGCCAAAATGTGAAAATCATTGACATCACCAGACACATTTACATTTGTATGGTGTCCTTCATGTCAAAGATGACGCCATATGGCACAGGTGCCCAACATGCAGCCCGGGGGCCAAAACTGGCCCACTAAAGGGTTCAATCCGGCCCCTGGGATGAATTAGTGAAATACAAAAATTACACTGAAGATATTAATCATAAAAAATGTTCAAACAATTTTAGGTCAGACCAATAAAACACTATCGTAATAACCTATAAATAATGAAAAACAAATTTTTTCCCCTTTGTTTTAGTGTAAAAAAAAAAGTTAAATTACACAAAAATGTTTGCATTTACAGATTAGCCTTTTATTTTGATCCTACACACCCCTAGTCATGTTAAAACCTTTTTAAATATTGCATGGAAATGTGCTTAATGTTGTAATCTAGGGTTTCAGACACATCTCTACAGGTTTTGTGTGCCCTGTAGCTGTCTGTGTTTCTAGTTTTTAGGGGGTACAAGATGTAACATCATGCATCAGTTGAATTCCATCCAGATTCATTCATACAAAACCAAATCTCACAACAAAATGATCTCAATTAACAGTAATGACCAGACAAATCACACAAGAGCAAACGTTTGGCGACAGTTGGAAGGAAAACAGAAGAAAAGACCTCCAACAAAACCAGGCTGGGGGGGGTTGTCCATCTGCCTCGACCAGTTGGGATGAGCAGGAAATGGAAAGAAAAAGAAAATAAAACCTCAGAGATGCAGCGACAAACAGCACAAACACTGGTTGGGATGGATCACCAGTAATCACATCTACGTCCATGAACCGCCTTCAGTTTTGGCTGTTATTGGAGACGCACGATCCAAACATCAGATGTTAATGCCTCAGCTTTGAATAGACTTTTCGCTAAATGTTTCTCTTGATATTATATGACGGAAACTGGTCTTTCAATACGACGTACCCGACTTACGTTATTTTGACTTTACGACGCCAAAACTCGGCCGCCATTACTGTACATACGTACTGTATACTGTATGTACAGTATCTTATTTTTTACTTTATTTTATTAATATGAAGTATAATCCATGCATTTGGTATTCTGCCCCTGCTTGTGTGTGTAGCTACGAGCTCGGCAGATAGAGAACAGGTTTTCCAAGAAAAGCCAGACACCAAACTTGCCTTCAAAGCTTTAGTTTAGACTCAGTGTAAAACTGCAAACATAGAATATGTCTGTTATGATTATTGCCTTAATACATATGCTAACGATTAGCATTTACAGATTAATGTCTTTTTTTTTGTCTGCAGTTTTGTTGTACAATTAGTATAGTAACAATAAAGCCTATTCTATTCTATTCTACACAAAAACACACAGGTGGTAATAGGGATGGGAATTGATTAGAATTTTATGAGTCTGATTCCATTATTGATTTTACTTACCGATCCAATTCCTTATCGATTCCTTATTGATTCTTATTGGTTGAGGGGGAAAAAAAGAGTACAAACGGGTGTATTTGCGTTAACTGTCTCTTCTATTTCCATCTCTGCACAGAAAATATAACACGTACAGTATGTACAAATAGAACAAATAGAATAATGATGCCGGGGGGGGAGACGACACCATACAAAGTGAAAGTGAAACATAAGACACTTTACTAGTTCCTCTGTGTCTGTTGGATTGGTTGAGATCCGGTTGTTGTTTTTTTAGATACTTTTGCTACGTATGAACTACTTTACCTTAGGAATAAACAACAACATGTGGAGGTGCTCTGACCCAGGGATTCCACCATCAATTTCTCCCTCGTCAAAGTTACTCAGATTCCTACTCGTGACGTTTTTCTGTTTCTAACGCATCAACTTCCTGGTCTATATGTTGACTTGTTGTCTAATATGTCCAATCTAGGTGCCATTGTAATGAAATAATAATCAATGTTATTAACATTTCTCCATTCAGTGGTTAGAATATTATTATTGATCTGGGGTTTGGTCCTATTGGAATGAGATAATCAATATTAAAACCTCTCTTATCAGTAGTTAGTCTGTAATACCTGATTGATATATATATATATAATAAAAAAAAAACCTAATAAAGAACAGCTTAAGTGTAGAAAATTGAGCAAAAATTGTATATTCATTATGTTTAGTCCTGGATAGGCCTTGACAGTTAAAGCTCAGCTGTGACAACTGATGCAGCCTCTGCTCCATCTGCTTCTATGAATGAGCTTAATTGAAAAGCCTTCTCTGTATTTTAATGGATGATTATTCAGTCTTTTTCATATATCATCATGTACCTACCTGCAGTGATGTACAGAACATAATTACTAAAACATGCACATAAATACAAGAAACTGTGTCCCTGAATATCCTCACAAAAGCTGAATCCTTTATTAAAACATATTTGTTAATATAATACAGAATTTTCTCATTCGTATCATTACACTCCACCACAGTTTCATATGAGACAGTGTACGATGTGGTTTTGCACAGACAGTACAAAATGTAGTTGTACAAAGTTATCTTTTTTTTATGATGAATGTGATGAAACTCATGACACTTTACTGAGAAACGTAATGTTCCCAGTCTGAAATCTGAATAATTTGCTTTACAAAGACAGTAAATGAGATTCTTAACCGTGAACGCTTAATATTTAATAGTGAGAGGGTATGCGGCTAGAGTTTTTATAAAGGCAGTATCCTTGGATTTTTATTCACAAGTTTATGGTAAGACAAGAGACATAGGATGGTCCTAGTTCAACATGGATTAGGCGCCGAAGTCGTGGTGGGCGATGTGGCAGAATTATCATATCATGATTTGTTAAAAATAAGATCACAATCTCGATTTTATCTCGAATTTTTACATTGACCTTTGACATTAATTTGCATATATTTTGCCAAGTAATAAGTCACTGCTTCTGTTATCTCAGTTTATTTACCTTCTGTTCATTATGAGAGCTGCATGTACCACCCTGTGGCCCGCAGTGTTTTATCAAACACAGTGAGTGCAATGACAGCCCAAGCTTTTCATGACATGACTCTTAAACACACACACACACACACACACACACACACACACACACACACACACACACGTTCACACAACTACAACATCGCTTAACTTACACTTAATGCAACCTGCCCTTGTTGGGGTGAGGTCTTGTGTTGCCATGTTGATTGCCTTTTCACTAGTGTGTCCCACAGAAAATTGTTTACTCAAGGCGGTGAGTCGTCAGGGCTGGGGGTGGGGGGTTATTACGGCGTTGCACGGATAGCGTACTGGTAGCTTACCAATAGCGTAATTTGAAAATTGTGCCTCAAGGATGACAGACATGGCGTAGTAATATATCCAACCACTAGGTGTCACAATTTAGTCTCATCAATACTGTCTTAGTGCTTGCGCTTGACAATGCATTACTACTTTTTGTTTTTTGTTTTTTTCCCTCAGATGGAATTTTTTTTTTTTTTCTGGAATGTTGGCAAGGCAGTGGGGCGAGTTTGCTAAGGCAGCCGCTTTGACCTGAAAGTGCCGCAGGAAACACTGCTTTTCACATTGTCATTTTACTGTAGACTGCCATGTCCACTCCATTTGTGTTTTCATGTCATTCACGTCATGTCACGTTATATCACTGTCATGGTTTTCTACTCTTCTCATAAAAAGTGCCTTGCCTGCTTGTATTAAAGTTGTTTCCTTTTGTTTAATGCTACCTGTTGCGTCTGACTGCGGTGTAGCTGGTTTTCTAGCAGTTTGGCTCTGAGCATACTGTTTGGACACGCACCGATTCAGCTTGGACGGGGTTAACAACGGCGCGAATGTACAGGTAACATGCCACTGAAAAATTGTGTGTATATTTACGCGAGTCATGATGTCATGTTGCCAGGGGATTGAGCAGGTTTGGAGTGTTTCCATCCAACCTGCGAACCGTACCTTTGCAAATTTTACAAATTACTATTTTTTGTGCTTTGGGGCGACTGGGTAGCTTAGTGGTATACGCCGGCTTTGGTGCGGAAGATGGACGGTTCGAGACCCAGATAGACCCTTGTGAAAAGGTCCTTTATGCTATCCCTATACCTGTAAGGGGGCAGTTTCTCATTGTGTCGGTCCCAAGCCCAGATAAATACAGAGGGTTGTGTCAGGAAGGGCATCCGACGTAAAAACCTGTGCCAAATCAGCATTGCAAATGTGTTGCTGCCTGGTCAACCCCCGCTAGCAGGGAAAAAACGGCCGGTATAGAAATGTTGACTGTTGTTTTTTGTGCTTTGTCATTTGGGGAAAAGTCACACTGTTGGCTGTCAGCCATGACTCCTGCTACATAAAGTGAAATCCATGCGACGACATCCTGAGCCGTTGAATCCCCTACATGCTCTGACTACATCATTTTATAGACCAGTGGTTCTCAATCAGGTGGGGAGAGTCATGAGTGAAATCACTATGCATGCATTAGCGACTACACTTGTACATGACAACATTATAAAACACTCTGCATGTACTCTTCGCCCACTAACAGATTGACGGATCCTCACTTCCTGCCAACACCCAGTCACATTCATGTTCAGGGGCAGCAGGTAGTACTCAATGATAACGTCAAGGGAGCTCACTTTTACTTTCTCACAGCTTTATTTTGACAGATTTTCCAACTCATGATACCGTTAGCAGGGCATACTTCAAAAAAGGTTGAGAAACACTGTTACAGACAATTCTACGATCTCTCTGCTTTATCCGATGGTCCTTCTAATCTTACTTCATTATCTAATATCATCTTATCGCACACCCCTACTCCAAAACAAACTACTGGGTCACTTTATATATATAGTGTCTGTTGATATAACTTACATGATCAGCACAAGACGGGTTGAGGACTTCATGAGTTGTTGTGAGCATGAATCTTAAAGCTTCATTTTTGAATATTCTGGGATGAATAATGTACCCAAGATGAGGAAACATGATGAGGCTGATTAAAAACGTTTCAGGTTTCTTGTGTGTTCCCGGTGATTAATGGTTCTTTTTATTCAATAGAATTATTCCTACTCTAAATTACTGGAGATAATTAAAGAAACAAATGAGACAGTGTCACCTGAAAATACTTCTATCAGTCCATATGCCAGAAAGATAAATAATGATTAATTCTGTCTCCAGGCAACATGAGAAAACTCCACAAAACCTCAGCGTTGCAATCAACTCTTACAATTTTAATTCATTTGAGGCAGTGAGCATCCTGCCTTCAATGCAGATGGATCTGTTCCCTTCAAATAGACTTTCTTTTTAAATCCCCTGGCAGCATTTCTGTGTTAACTTTCCATTTGGGTTTGACTTTCCCCTTCACTTTAGAAAAAAACTAAAAAAAATCTTTGCAGCACTTGCAACTGAATGCTAATGCTTCTCATAGAAAATGACAGAACTGAGCAGTGGCAAATAGGGTTTAGAGCTTTTAACATTTTCTTTTCCCTAGAATGTTGTGCACATTTAATTTTCTGCTTATGTCCTTCATGTGCTTTAATAAAAACCTCTGTACAGTTAACATACCACCAAACTATGATTTTTTTTTTTTTTTTTTTTTTACCCGCTGTGACTTTCAGTTTTTAGTGTATTATATCAGTTGATATGATTTTTTATGAAAGTTGAGAGAAAAAGACAGGACATTTATGGGTCACTGGTGAATGTGGGATTTGCGTCTTCCTGTGTGACTCAGTTGTCAGTGTCACTCTGCTGATTTGTCATGAAGACAGATATGGATCAGATGTGTTGATTGACTGTGTCAGTAAAATACATATGAAGTGTCAGAAAGCTGTTAGCTTCAGGCATCATCCTGCGCAGTGAAGGCAAACGGTATTGTTTTCATCCGCGGTCGTCAGTAAGTGATGACAATAAATCATTATGAAAGTTGCTATTTATATTTACCAAGTGAATATCAGGAAAAAGCCAGCTAAGTAGAAAAAATGACTTTCTGCTGATAAATACACAGTTTAGATGATAATAATAAAATCAGTTTCAGCTTTTTAAACCTTTAACTGATGCAGTGAAGAAGTAATCACCAGGATAAAGATTGGACTGTGTTTCAATGGAAAAATGTCATGTGATCTGACGAGTCCAGGTTACAGATATAACAGTTAGAGAAATGAGTTTGTGATAAGGTCAAATGATGCAGTCACCATGACTTCATATCTGTTCTGTCTTATCAGCATGATATCTACGGAATGCCTTATTTGGCTCAAATGTTCAGTTTGACTCAAGATCATACTGATTAGAGTTTGGTTACCAAAGATCCAGGTCATTTTGACCTCACAGAAATCATTTATGGCCACAAGTACTGCTAACTACTGATAACTGAGTGAACAGAATATGATGCAAGGATGGAAGATGCATTTTAGTGAAGTCATGAGTCTTTGTTTAGGAAAATGTTCCATGTGTAACATTTAATTATTAAGAGTATGCTGCTCAAGACAATGGATCTCATAAGGTAGTAGTAACTCATGTACAACAACATCCTTACTTCCTGCCAGTAAGTAATGACAATATTAATGAGGGAAAGAATGAAAGGTGCCTAATATGGAGGAACTCATTTGTATCATCTTCATAATAGCATAAATTCTCTCATAGAATTGGAGGTTTCCTTTGCACGCATTGCAGACTGCTACCAATAATCCAGAAGCTACATCATCACCTAATGTTCCCAGCTTTCCACAGTGGTGAATAATATTAACTGGAATTAGATACCTGCGTTAGCTAGTAGTCACTATAAGGATAAGCAATATATGTTGGCCCACTAATTCTATTAATCCATGTCAATAATTGGTGTAAAATACAGTTTGCCCTCTTTTCATTGTCATCAGATATGACCCATTTGGACGTTCAGAGGCTCTGTAGTTACCATGGAAACACTGTTATCTTCTACAGCATCGATTCACCAGTAAAACCCATGGAGTTGGATCAATGACAGTGGATGAAAACACTGGGTTTATGTTCAGTTAATGGTATATTTTGATGCAAGTGTCAGTTTTTATTCAATGTTCTACTATTTTATGACAAATGATAATAAAATCACATAAGAAATGTTAAATATAGAGGAAAAAAATCATTTGGGAACTACCACTAAAGTAGCACTGGGTCTTTCTGGGTTAAAATATGTGAAATCAGAAATACTATATATAGATGTTTTTAACAGTCAGGTTTTCAGCAGGCATAAACATGACACAGAAGTAAAAATTCCTAAATGAATCACTTTGTCTGCAGGGAAGCCAAGCATCAGTGGGGTTTTAGGTGAGAAACCAATTATCACTTACACAGTTAGACGAATCATCATTTAGGAACTTAAGCTAAGATCACATGTAAAAATTCATCCAGAAAAAACAAAATAATTTAGATTAATGTTAGGTTATAACATCCTCTATATCAGAGCCTATATTAACTGAGTGTTTGCTTATATAGGACTATGTATTTTTCCATCACTACATCAATTCATTGCTGAGACATGAAGTAGAGATGGTTTAGAGGTTGAAGGAGAAGGAGAACAGTTGAATTTTGATACAGACTATGTATATATTTTTGGGGAAGGGTGGGGGGTTATCTCCACAGAGGCAGAGCTGAAACCTACAACTTTGATCATTAATAAATACTCCATAATGAGTATGAAGAGACAATATGTAAATAGTTGATGATAAATATGTACCTTAAAGGGCTCCTATTTATCTAAACCTACTTTTATTATTAGTCTGTGGTTCATTTTTTTGTGTATTTGGACCCTAATAGTTCATAAAGTTTGAATTTGGTGCTGCAAAACTATCTTTATTTTCATTTTAGCGAGAATAAAGTGGATTTCTACAACCTGTTTTAATTCCTGCTTAATTTGTTACATCTATAACTAGTTACATCACAACATTTGCACATAAAAGGTCCAGACTTCACACCGACATTTATCTAACTTCAACATAATTGTTTATCAGCAGCAGCAGTTGTAGTAAAAACTGAAAATGTGTCCAAACCTGGAGCCCATTACCTAAAATGTTCAGTTGTCGGTTGAATGGGACAGAGCAGCACAGCCAATAACCATGAGGGGGCGGGGCCTGAAGTGTCTCATGTGCATTTAAAGGGCCAACGCTCCAAACCATCATTAGTCATAAATAGTGTTGAAGATGAACCTGTGGAGTTCAATGAATGAATTCAGACATTTACAGTTTAGGTAGAACACAGTGGAATATTGGAAAATTCAATAATAATAATAAAAAAAAGCTAAATATCACTCCTTTAAAAACCCTCCAGGGTCTATGAACAAGTGATCAGATCTAAATATTTTAACAAAAAAAATCACACACAAAAAAAACAGTCAATTTCAGTTAAAAGTACAGATGTGAAACTCTCCCAGTATTAGCCTAACATTGATAAACTATGTAAAAGTGGAGAAATAGTAGTTTTAAAATGATAGTGCAAAAATATTCAGTTGTATATTTATGTTCATATTTCCAACTTGTGTTTTAATTTTTCATGTTCCGAAACAGTAAAATAAGCATGTTTGCAGTTTTCTATTGTTAAATTGATGTTTTTTTGTTTTGTTTTTTTTTTGGTCCAATACATTAATAAAATATGTTAAAGTGAAAAATAATTATCAGATCATGGAGGTGAAGTTGTGTTGGGAAAGAAATACAAACATGTGTAAGGTAAACATTTTTATGTGGTATATAAAAAATCAAGTGTTCTGATGTAGTAGGCTCAGACCCCTAAGGATTCATTTCACATGCGATCCATATGAGTAATTGCAACAAATATTTATTTGTTTATTTATTTTTTAAATCAGTCAATTTTTCTTTGGGTCAGTAATGCATAGATCTACATTTATGTAAAGTAAAAAAACTGAACCTTGTGCGTCAGATCAGCAGCTTCGTACTCACATGTGTTTCAAACAAAAAAGACAATTTCTCATTTTATACATTTTATACTATTGAAATATTTGTATTATTTTGTAGATAATTAAGACCTTATTACAATTCAGAATATTCTGGGATGAGAGCAGGATGCCCAGGGATTGAATTCATTGTTACCACTTCAAGTTGAAAAGGTGGGAGGTTTGAAAGGACAAAATGGAAAATGTGGCCTTGGTCTGTGAAAAGAAAGAAAGAAAAAAAACCATGATGCACAAATATAACGGGATGCCACACTGAATATGTCCAAATGCTTTCCTGTATCTAGTGTCTAAAACCGCCTGTGTTTCTACTAGTATAGAAGTCAACCTTAAAGGACGCGTGCGTACTTAGATGATCCAAACACAGGCCATTGTCATGTTAAGGCTTACCTTGGTCTTTTTTTCTACGTCTTATTTCCTGATGCTGGTGTGAGTGACTCACTCAGTTCTGAATGGCAGGCTGGGTTTATAAACCTCCGCCAGCCCCTCAACACATGAGTTTGGAGGCCACTTGTCTCTTCAGTGTGTCACGTATGCACATGCAGCGAAGACCGGCAGCCTCAGCATCCTCACTTCTCCAACTGGAGGGCACTGGAGCGTCAACACGCTTCTTCATCATGAAGTACTTCTTCCTATTGCTCTTCTCGCTGCTGCTGGTATCTCGCGGATCTTCAGCCGTCATCACAGGGGTAAGTGGAAGCAAACAGGTGGAATGTAGATGCTAGAACTCGGCATGATGGGACAACAGAGGGACTGTGAAGTTAAAGAAAGGCGAATTTTCAATAAGTTAGTCTTCATTTGTTGACAAAAAGAGGAAACTTTTAGAGATGATAGGAAAAAATGTATTAAATTATCAGAGTTTAGGGCAAAAACAATGTCCTATAGTGCCTATGTTAGTTGAATTTTACCGTATTTACCTTGTGTTTATTCAAAAAATTCTTTCTAGTTTAACATATTTTCACCTTACTCAACCATGTAGTGAAAAAGTTAATCTAAAGAGGATTAAAAATCTGACCATGCATGTTAGAATTGTATTATTTGCCATGAATATAGGCTATTATTATTAGAAATTACAGGACAGAAGGCAGTTATTTATACCTGCGCAAAACGTACACATGAAATGTATCTTAGGAACTTGTTCTATGGAGAATTTTTCCCACCCGAACCAGAATGTCCCTAATTCCTTGCTCATAAATCACCATAACCTGCTAATAAAACACCCAGCTCTGTCACAACAACCCCGTCACACGTTGCTCCTGATGTGACATGCAGCCATAAAACAGAAAGTGATTTTCATCCACGTCTGTCACATGAAATCACTGCCGTTCGTCTTCATTCTGTTCCATTCATCTCATCCGAAGTGAGGGCTGCCACTCCGCCTCACGTCCTGACGCTCAGAAACAATCAATCACCAGCCGTCCTGCGTGTGTGCTGCTGAGATATGATACGACTAATAATGTAATAACGCTGCCATTAATACAGGCCAATGGAATAGTGGATTGGCGTGCGCGTAGGACGCATTTCCCGCCTAATTAAACGCCGACTATCAGCCACCCGCCTCTTCCTGCTAATGTAAAAAATAACATAATTGAATTTAACTGTGTTGCATAACATTGCATGCATGCCTGATAGATTTCAGAGGAAGGAATTCTTCTGCCACTTCTGCTTGTCAATAATCATTCGCAGCACATTCCTTCAACAGATGTGAAGTGGATTATTTTGTTTTGGGTCGAAGAGAGAGGGAATCAAGGGGATGGATGGAGGTTAATGTGTATAGATAGATAGATCATCAAAAACAATAGTTATGCAATCAAATCCCAACTCCTGTGTGTGTCATGTGACTAAAACAGACATAAAAGAAAACATGGAATGAATAAAAGCACTGTTTTTTATCAGTACAATGACTTAGATATTAATGTAAGTACTGAAGTGATTTTTGTTTTTATCAAGAAAACATGTTAAATGGATAGATATCAGCTGTGAAATTAAATTATTATGAGATATTTTTGTTGTTATTATATTTGTCCAAATAAATGGACCTTTAGTTGGACCAAGGATTAAAATGAACAAGAAACTAAAGAAAACAAGGGGTGGTCTAATATTTTTTTCCCTACAATCATAGATAGATAGATAGATAGATTTCTCCCCAATTCTGTGATGTCTTCATGCATATTTACATGTTCATTTGATTTATTTAGTTCTTTTACATCCATTCATGTGTACAAAATACCCCAAAGAAGTCATTGAAAGTGTGAATTTAAAATAGTAACAGGAAAGAAAGAAATCAGATAAATCCAACAGACTGAAACATCAAAATCAGGTTTTTTTTAAATTATTATATTTATCAGATATTAGATTTTAATGGTCATCTAAATGGGCTCAATGCATTTTCACATTAGTCCAAGTGGTTTTTGAAGAAAACAGACAGATTTTTTTAGACGATACTGTGAGCATCAGCTACGTAATTACTTATTACTACATATATTATTCCAAAGTAACACTTCAGCAACAGAGAATTACATAATGAAAATCGATCGATCGTTAGATTAAAAAAAAAAAAGAGTCATGTCTTTACATTCCAACACATAAATCTTATATTGCCACCGGATCCAAATTTATAAAAATGTCACAAATTTGTCATGACGTATTTATAACACGTCCACGTTATCGCTGCTTTTATGTCATTTTTGTTCTGCCGTGTCTTTTACAAAAGTAGATTTTTTTTTCTTCACATGTATCATTTTTGTCTTTAATGGTATTTTTAGAATAAAACAAGTGAGGTGTGTCTTTTAATTAAAAAAAAAGTTGGATCACCTCTGCACACTGTTTCTGCCAGATAGATAGATAGATAGATAGATAGATGTTCATGATCTTAACCATCACATGCTGTTTGTTTTCTTGCTCCTTCCTCTGGTTTGACTTTATTTTGACCCCAGTTTTATCACACAGATCTATGTACAACGTGTATCTTATCTGATATTAACCAATGGTTTAATTAATCCATAATTATGACTCCAGAGAGCAGAGAGAGGGTGTTTTTTTGTGTGTTTTTTTTGCCTTTATCAGTCCTTTGTAAGGGGAAAAAAAAAAAGCATTTCCTTTCATACAGGCTCATGTCCTTTTTACTTAACATGTGAAAATATGAACTTGATGCATAACATTAACAATGACCAACTCAGCCTCAGTGTACATGAAAGTAAACGCTAATTTTTATTACTGTAAATACAAGCGCGTCCGTGATCCTCTGAAGTGAACAGTGTGTGAGTGTTAACCTGTGGTCCTTTGTGTATGTGAAGGCCTGTGAGAAGGACTCTCAGTGCGGTGGAGGAATGTGTTGCGCGGTGAGTTTGTGGATCCGCAGCCTCCGTATGTGTACGCCCATGGGACAGGAAGGAGAAGACTGTCACCCGATGAGCCACAAAGTGAGACCCACGTCTGAGGTTACGTACAGGGTTCCTACGGGGTCTTAAAAAGCCCGAAAAACAAATCTACCTTATAAAAAATACATGACAAAAACTCTTTAAAAAGTCTTTAGTCGTACTAACATTAGTCGACCACAGTTTATATTGAAATTGGAGCTAATTATCACTGGCTTTCCTGTGAGACATGACTCGTTATGGTTACAGAATCATAATATTGGAGTAAATAAACACATTTTCTTAAATTTTAGGTGTCAGTATGGCCCTGAAATAGGCTGTGAAATTTGCTTTCATTTCTGTTCTAAGTCGTCTTTAATACTTTTAACCCATAAAGACCCAAACATCCACTGAGGACCAAAACCATCTAATATAAACTGTTTAACACCTGTCGATCCAATAATCCTATCAGTACATGTAAATAACTGGTGTAAAATGGAGTTTCATGGTCATCAGATTTGACCCATTTGGATGTTCAGAGGCTCCATAGTTACCATGGAAACACCGTCATCTTCTACAACGTTGATTCACCGGTAAATCTAATAAGAGTTGGATGAGTGACAGTGGATGGACACAGCGGGTTTATGTTCAGATAATGATAGATTTAGATGAAAAACTGACTTTTTCTTCAGTTTTTCTTTTTAAAATTTTAGATACAATAATCCTCAACTTTACTCTGAGCTTTTTACGAACATCTACACCAGGGGTCTCAAACTCATTTTTCCAGGGGCCACATTCAACCCAATTTGATCTCAAGGGGGCTGGACCAGTAAAATAATAACATATAAAATAATTGTATAATAATGTATAAATAATGACAATTCAAAATCTGTCTTTGTTTTAGCGAAAACCAACCCATTAAATTATGAAAATGCTCACTTTTATAATCTACCCAAACAAAAGATATCAGTAACCTGAAAAAAAAACCTGACATTTCTCATGAAATATAAGTGAAATTTAAAAATATTGTGCCTCAACTTATTATTTATACATGTTCATTATGGATCAGATCTACAAATACACTTAATAACAGGCTTAATTTCAGGTTTTTCACATTTTATTGTTACAGGTTATTTTGTAAATGTAAATATTTTCATTATTTAATGTTATGTTTTGCACTAAAACAAGGACAAAAATATGAAGTTGTCAATATTTACAGACGTAATGGAATATAATTTTTTTCACGTCAAACCGAGAAGAAAATATAGTTGTTGTTTTTTTTTAAAAATTATTCTGTTATTATTTTACTGTAGATCATATTGGTCTGTATGTGGAACTAAAATGAGTTCAACTGTCTCGACTGTGGATTTTTTACACTTTGCAAATTCATCCCCCAGGCTGCATGTTTGAGACCCCTGTAATGTGTAACCCACCTCTTTTTATTTTTAATTTATTAGTGGATTTTCCATTGGACATATATGCAAAACTTAACTGATATTTATTAAATATAAAAAAAAACAGAAGTGTGTGATGTCAGTTTTACCATTAAATCAGAAATAAGATGTTTATTATTGCGAGGTGACATGAGAAATCATTCCACAAACCTGGTGATGAATGCAATTATTGTGTTGATTTACAGATATATGCATTATTTTATCCTCCTGACAACCAGCAAAGTGAAAGTTTTAGGTTTTTTTTGCATTAAACAACTGTCTTGATAAGAAACTGCACATTGTAATAGTTTTTTCCGATATATTTTCTGAAATTATTTTTGTCCTTTGCAGCGGAGCGGACAGTATTTTTCAGGTAAAACCATGAAACTTTTGTCCACTACAGAGGACAAACATGCATTGCTAGGTGTCAGGAGGATATATTTCGCTCCATGTTGTACTAAATTAAAAAATTATTGGGTTTCCTGGTGCGTCCACACATACTGTGCCTCTTCTTTGCTTGTTATGTCTATCAACATTTTTTTTGTTCATGTGACTGGTTGTGCAAAAAGGTCTTTCCATTGCAGTTTCATGCGATATACTGTACATATTGCACCAGAAAAACCACCTTTTGCCAGCGTCAACACTTTTAACTGAACAAGAGTTTTAGTGAAATGTTGTTTTTCCATTTGGCAAATTTTTATGTGCAAGTTGTATTTGTGCAATTAGAGGGTCAGTGGAAAAATAATTACATAAATAGTTTTGCTATTTTCTTGCAGTATTTCTTGTGAGTGTATTTGGTATTTGTTGTGTTTTATTGGAACCAGAAACCGAGGTTTGTGCCTGTTAACAGGAAGTTTTTCCTCGCCACTGTCACCAATTACAAGTGTTTGCTCCTGGAAGGTTCTGTTGGGTTTCTGTAAATTGG
>JAPSES010082209.1:0-25568 GCA_029822895.1 Maxillicosta whitleyi | reverse complement strand
AGATCACCCCCAAAAGTTAATCATTTCTTCCTTGTGCCATTGCCAACAAATCCTGAAAATTTCATCAAAATCCATCCTTAACTTTTTGAGTTATGTTGCTAACTATCGAACAGACAAACAAACAAACAAACAAACAGACAAACAAACCCAGACAAAACCATAACCTCCTTGGCGGAGGTAATGAGTGTGTAGAGAAAAGCATAGCATGCAAGTCATTTTCTTTCTGTCAAAGGCCCAGTGAGATCCCTTTCGCCGTGCCACCCCGCTTTGTGACGCAAAACTGCGAAGATTTACCAAATACAGAGGGAAAAGAAAAAGAGGTGGAAATGGAGATGGAGATGAAGATGGAGGCTCAGAGGGACGTCCTGGCCCACCGTGGATCCCTGTCAGTGAGGAGTACGTTTAAGAAACCTGAGACTAACATGAACATACAGATTAGAAATGCTGTGTATTATTTGGAAATTAGTTGGAAAATGATCAAAATGAAGACATGTTTATATACTCCGCTGTACATTTATAGTCATGTGACCTGCCTCCATCAGGTTGGTACCCAGTTGGGACGGTTCTGGCGGGTCTTTACTCTGTTTCTCCTGTGGCCCCTCCACCCGGTATGGCCACCCGTCTCTGCTTCTCAGTGGAGTATCGACACAGCAGCGAGCAGCTCATGGTCTCTCTCATGCGTCTCGGCAACCTCCCTCCTCGTTTCCATGGCAACGTCACACTAGTAGAGGTCCGGCTTCTGCCTGATGAACGGCGGCCCCGACAGGCCAAGGCCCGCGGGACAGGTCCTGACCCGGAGTTCAGTGACTGCTTTGTTTTTCAGGTGAAGACACACACACGCACGCACACACACGCACACACACACACACACACACACACACACACACACACACCTGTTTCATCTTTATCGTGCAGGTATAAAATAAAAAATGAACAGGCTCAGTAGATGTACAGTTAATATTCTGATGAAAGTCCATCTATGAACTCTACCTGTATCATCATGTCGTCTAGTGTGTGTTAGTGTCATGTTTCTGCCTCAGGTGTCCAGAGCGTGTGTCCTTCAGAGCACCCTGAGTGTGTGTGTGCTGAGCGTGGAGCAGGACGCCAAACGCCACGCAGTCGGCCGCGTGCTGTTTCCTCTGCAGGGAGAGCTGGGTCAGGCGGGCAGGGTGATGTGGAGGGACCTGGAGAAGGAGGACGACACACAGGTCTGTTTGCATTTACACAAGCACAATAACTAAGATTAATAACTCATAATCTGTCCATATTTGGCAGTGTTCAGAGCTGGGTGATGTGCAGATATCTCTGTGCTACAGTCCGTCCCTGCAGCGTCTGTCTGTGGTGGTTCTGAGGGCTCGTGGCCTCCAGCTGCTCACAGGTGCAGGTAGGAGGAGGTCCATGTTAACCCTTAATGACCCAGAATTGTTTTTTTATGGCGACTTCAAAATGCATGATTCCTGACATCTAATATTTCTTAAATAATTCATGACAGTGGATGATTTTATCTACTTCAGTTTTCAGCAAAAAACAAACAAACATCTGTTTTAGGATATTTCATTTGTTGACCGTGTTATTATAATATTATATTACTTATAGATAAATGATGCTTTCCATGATGGGAACTCATGTAAATGTAAAAAGGAAATGCTCCACCAACCCCACCTTCAGAACATTACTCAAACAGTGGCTGAAAGCAAACCAGTCTTTTTATTTATTTCTAATCATTTTTTTTAACTTTTAACATGTTATAATTTCATTGTTGTATTTTAGTTAGTTTTAATTATTATTATTTTTTTGTTACCTGCCTGTGAACTACACATGCAAATTAGAATGTAAAGTATAATCTCATTTTTATAAATTTAATCTGACTTGAGCTGATCACAAACAGGATACAACAGACTCAGTACTGAGGACCCACACCCACGACACCCTGACATTTCAATGCAAATGACTTTTCTTTTGAGCCTGTGTCTTAGGTGGGCGGGGCCACCAAAAACCTACACTGATCTTATCTGACTCCCAAGTCAAACAGATGTTTTCTATCTTAATAAGATTCACATACTAACAAAACCTTTAACAGGTAACCACTAAACTTGGTCACAAAGAACTCACAGCTAACATTATCGAAATAAAACAGATTAAACAAATGAATCCTTAAATAAAACATTATCTATGAAGTAATAAAATAATTGAGCCTAAAATCTCACTGGTATATTTCTGTCATCTCAAAGCAGGTGTTCATTATACATGTGCACTATCGCTGACAAATAAATGTATTAGATCAGAAAAAAACTGGATCAAAAGTGACTTTTTCCAATAAAATAGATCACCGCCTTCATTTGGGAAACCACACAGGTTTTTATTGGTAAATCAAAAAACCTCAAAAACTCCAAATGATGCCACTGAAAAACTGCGAAACAGCATTTTACCTGAATTATTTACATGCATTGTTAGGATTAGTAGCTCAATAATGATCAAACATTTTAAATCAGTAGATGCTTTTAGTCTCCTGTGGCTGTTTAGCTGTATGCAGGAATATAAAAAACACCAATACTGAGTTTCACTGTGGAAAAACTATCACCTAAGGTTGAAAATGTTGTATTTGTTAGGTGTGTGTGTCCAGGTGAGCTTGCAGATACACACCCAAATGGTCAAGAGTAAACGGAGCTGTGTGCTGAACGCTGAAGCCAACCCTTACTTTAACTACAGGATGAGTTTTAAACTACGACCACAGAACCTGGACGAGGCCTGTCTGAGGTTTGAGCTGCAGCAACCAAACAGCGTCCGCTCAGGTGACTACAGAAAGAGCATCCAAAGAAGGTCTCCTCTAGTGAAAAAGCAAATGTTTTGAGTATATTTAACATTTTTGTGCTGTGCCAGTAAGCTCCTGGTGTCTGCTTCAAATATATCCATTCATTATGTCTATTAACACATTCATTGTACTATAATACTGTATATTTTAATCTGTAGATAACTTATATTCATGCACATATTGTACTTTTTTTTTTTTTTTTAAGTTTCAGTCTTGTGTGAATTAGAGGAAGAACACCTACCTCAAATATAACTTGACTCATTGAAGAAAAAGCTGTGACTGGTAGACGCATTATTAGTATTATTTATTTATTTATTTAAAATATGCAATAAGACAAATAATACTTATACATATGACTTCAACTACACATTCGAAAAGGGGTGGGAGGAAGTAGAACTTATTTAATCCCACCCCTTCTCCACACAACAGTCTATCCTTTAGCTTCCTATCAACATAATATATGGAAAGTCAAATCCTTTAGATCTTTTGTAAGTATTTACCTTCGCTTATCATCCTCACATACATACATACATACATACATCAGCCTTCTATGTTCAAAGAACATGAAACATTTTCTTTGGTATTTGCCCACCAGCTGCATAGAAAAAATGTCCCAGATGCTCATGACTTTGTTCTGTTTCTTCCAGAACCCCCGACCCAGCTGGGAATTCTAGTTTTGGGGCCCTTCATGTACGCTAGGGGTCCGCAGCTGCAGCACTGGATGGATATGATCAACACACCACAGGAGCCAGTCAAACTGTGGCATGGACTGAGCCGCCCCATTTAACAACAAACTTTGAGCTCACATCCGACATTCATAACACATAGTTTGAAAAATACAATAAAGTCAAATATGTCATTTGCAGATCCAGTATCCTAATGAATACAGGCATTTGTGAAAGAACTACAAATAAAAATCCCTTTAATAAGTTTATGGAGGATGTGTGTACCAAACTGATTTGTTGAGACTGAAATATTGCTTATACTGTTAAAAAAAATACTTAAAACAATTCTAATAATATATTTTTTAAAAACCCAAATTATGAATGTGAGTTTATTTTTATTTACACATTTCAGTTGAACAAAATCAGTCACAATAACACTGTTACACATGTTTATGTTGTTTACACTAATGCTGCTACATCTGCACTTTTTAAACTGTCTTCAGTTTCTTTTAAAATCTTATCTTTTCATACAATATACTTACATTTTGTACATATTTTTCAATTGCACACTTTTATACTTTTTAAAAATGTTTGTATCTATTGTATTGCTGGTTGTTAGTGCACTTTCGCTGGCAGAAACTACCTGCACTTTTCTTTTCTTTTCTTTTCTATTCTATTCTATTCTATTCTATTCTATTCTATTCAGTGGAACCAGACACAACAAACCCCACCCCTCGCATGGCATCAGTCAACTCCTTCATCCATATTCAATATTTATACAATATAAAAATAATGTATCTATGTGCCAATTTTGAGGTAGATTGAAACAAAATTGTTGTTTTTAATTTTGCCCATCATAAGTAAATAAAAAAGATTTAAAAAAAAAAAACTTAAAATGTCAAAAACAAGCTACCACTTAGGTATTTTGCAAAGTAAAGTCTAAAACTAATCTTTATATTGCTGCAATGTTTTAAGTAAAATGAGTTGAAATGCATGTTTTTATAGCCATTTAATATCTGCCCATTATAAGTAAATGGGGGGTGTTAAAAATTCATTACAAATTTTGAACTTTGACCTGCTTTTCCCAAAATGTAATGGCATCTGTTCTGGGTCACTGGTAATCTATAAAAACAATTTTGTGTGAATGCAACATGTACATTTTCTGCTAAAATGTTAACAAACAAACCAAAACAAAAACAATATTCCTTACCTCCCCTTCAGGGGGTGAAGTAATAGAGTACAAGTCTGCTGCAATATTTGGAACCTGGTTTGCCATTTTAAATAAATGAAATTAAAGGTCATCAACTAAACCCTCACAGCTTCCCTCCCTCAACGTTATTTACTCAGTGCAGTATACAAAACAGCAGTCAATTATAGAAGATAAATAATATAAATACAGAAATAAGTAAATGAAGTAAATAAAACAAGTTTAAAAAATAAACAACAAATGAAGTTCTTCATATTTTAAAGTTTAATTAACAATTCTCTAGCAATCTAAACACAAAAACTATTAAAAAGAAGATGCATTCACCTGACACATTCATAGATCAGATCTATGAATGAAGAAACTAGAACAAAAGTAAATTAAATTTAAATGATACAATTTAATTGTTTTAATTATTCTTCGTTTACAAATTTTCGTTGTTGTTCCAATACGTTCTGAGATCTGTTATTCTGAATTTGTAGAAGGAGGGTATATTTATATATTTTTTGCTTCATATATATATATATTTTTTTTTTACTAAAATTGTGATTAGCTTAATTCCATGTTTCTTCTTCTACTACTACTTCTTCGGCATCGTCTTCTTCGTCTTCTTCTTCTTCTTCGGCTTCTTCTTCTTCGGCTTCTTCTTCTTCTTCTGCGCTTCCCAGTATTGTCCAACAGGTGGCGATGTTTGTCTCTGAGCCTGAGAAAAAACCCGCAGATCAAACCGTCGAGTGAAACCTGGAAGTGAATGAGGGACAAACGTGGATGAATGTGTCTGTTTTTATCACAGGTTTCCCATAATGAAGATAAATGAAAATACTTTACTGGAGGGGCAGAGGGTCGTACTAGTGCCGTACAACGCAGAACACGTACCCAGGTAATGTCACACGAATCCACGTAGAAAAAGATCATTCTGTGTGAGTTAATGATTAGCCTAATGTTATGTTACGCTCTTTATTTTATATTCCACCTAAATCTTATTATAATCAGCTAACATGCAGCATACAGTTGTTTCCCAGTGGACGTAATTAGCTAGTTTTATTTAAAGCGTTTTGGACATTATTTAATTGTTGGTCAGAAAATAGTGAAAAATGTTAGTCAGGGTTTCCTAAAGCTCACGGTTGAAAGGAGGAAAGAAACCATTAAATACGTTTTATAATAATAAAAAAATACTGAAACCCATTATTTTTGTTTCTCATATGTTTGTCATTTCTTACTATGGTAGTCGATACAAAAAACAAAACAAAAAAACAAAACAAAAAAAAACAAAAAAAAACAAAAAAAAACACGCTAATATATTATCATAATAAAACAATCCACAGACGTCCCCTACAACAGAATTTGTAACTTAATAGTTCTTCTATACAGTTAAATCCATTGTAAATTGTATAAAGCACGTCCAGTTCTTATAAAAGTAATTGTATCCAAAGCAAGGTTACAAGACATTTATTTAATCCATTGATGATGTGAAGGTCCTTCCATTTTAAAGAAATAACATGCATGGTGCACAAATAAAACACTTTACAACAGTTTACTTTTCCTTCTGGTGTCTTGAAACTAGGGTTGCATAATAAATATTGATGTACAGCTTTGCAATAACAATAATATTGCGATATTTCTCATTCACCTAAAGAAATACCAATTTCATCTAAGAAAAGTGTTCCTTAACAATGTTAAAATGAACCAGTATGTGGACTCAATTATTTAGAATTTAAGACAAAATACAGAACTACTCCAATAATTTACACAATTCTTTCCAAAAACCTGGTGAAGCTGCAATGATAGACCTTCAGACACAAACATAGTCAAATATTTTGTCATTTTATTCACATGTAACACTGTGTAAATGACATGGATATATTTCATAATAACAAGAATACTACCATATAAGAGCTTTAATAAACAATATTCTATTGTTTGCCTGGTTTGGTAAATACACCATATAAAAATAAATTCTTTAAATATAATTGTCCAAGCCTTGCCCAAAGTTGAGCTCTGAAAATGTATAAAACATTAACATTAATTTATGAAACATTAATAACATGTAAACTTGCATTCAACCAACAGCAGTAATAGAGAAAACCACTCTGGTACCCCATGGTGTGGAAAACATGAAAGTTAAGATAAATAAATAACATAAATTATTGCACGTCTTTGCAGTATGAATATTACACACTCCATTATCACGGTAATGATATTTTTGTGATCTATTGTGCAGCCCTACTTGAAACAATGCAAACCCATTAGTAGTATTAATTGTTGCATTCCTAATTGCTTCTCTATGTTGCTTTATGATATCACATGTTTGTATTGAAAACTGTAAATAAACAACAAAAAAACCCTATATGTGTATCAAAGTTTTCCACAAAACTGGGAAAAACACTGGAACCTACAAAACCTGAAAACCAAATGAATGCACATATAATATATTTGCACATTTAAGGTTTGTTGTGGCGATGCTGGTTTTAATTTGAACATCAGGTTTTGTTCTGTGTTGTTTATTTTGTGCTTCCTGTTTTCACTTGTCAGGTATCATGAGTGGATGAAGTCTTCAGAGCTGCAGCAGCTGACCGCCTCCGAGCCGCTGACTCTAGAACAAGAGTACGACATGCAGAAGAGCTGGAGGGAAGATGATGACAGTAATGACATGTTATATTTGACCCTGTTAACCTTCACAATTAGGAATGAACCATCCTGAGCCATGTATTCTACTGACGTTTAAATGTTTAACTGAAAAAAGCTTAAGAAATGTATTTGATTTAGTGGATCTTCTGTTTTTCCAGAGTGCACATTTATCATTTTGGATAAGCAGCAGTGGGCAAACCCTGAGGTAGGAGAAGAGCAATGCATGGTGGGAGATGTCAACATCTTCCTGACCGACCCCACAGATCTGTCCTTGGCTGAGCTGGAGGTCATGATCGCAGGTGATGCTCGTACGAACACTTACACATTCACTTGTTTCTTGTCAGTGACGGCCAGATTGCTGTGTTTTATCTGTTGCACTTTGATGAACTTTCTTCTTCTTTTTTTTATGTGTGAACAGAACCGAGTTTCAGGGGTAAAGGTATCGGGAAGGAGGTGACACTTATGATGATGCACTACGGTGAGCAACGAACACATTCCTCATTGTATTTTACGTCTTTACCTTTATTTTATTGCATGGGGTAACGATGCCTAAATCTCATTTTCACTTACAGGTATTTATTTTTACTTTTTTCTTATTATTATTTATGGGTGATTTACTTAGACATCACCAAATAACCCTGTTTGCATTCCTCTTTTCATTATCTTGTGATATCGAGGTCATAATCTGAGGGAAAAATTGACTGTTCAATATTGAGGCGGAATATCTACAGTGAAAAACAGAGATAGAAGAAGGAATTCTAACATAACCTGTGGTTTTAGCCGTCTATTTGTTCGGGGTCAGGCTGCAGTCATGGTATCTGCACACTTTGCCTTTTATTTTGCTCTTCATTTGGATCAAGGTTCATGAACACATCTTTGCCCAAACTATCTGTCTGTCCCCTTTAGGAATGTGCATACGTTCACCAGTTACTATGTTGTTTTAAGGTTCAGCACATCACAAGGATAATACCGCTTTGTTTACTGGAAATAGATTCTTTAGCAATCTATGTTCTCTGAGGTCTGTGGTTTCTCCCTCAGCTCAAAAGAATTTCACTTTCAAGGCCGTTTAATCAATCAGCAGAAAGTGTCTCTGAATGTTTGACTGAGACAATAATAGCTCCGAAAGTAAGAAACTCATCGAAAATCACATATTTTATAGTTATTTTAGTTTTCACAATTATTGATTTAGTTAAATAAGATGCTTTTTAGTACACAGAATAGGCATTGATTTTCTGCATCAAAGCCATTATCATGTACTTTTATTATATTTATATATATATATCATATTATCCTAAATCTGTCTGAAGGTTGAGCATATGTATGTTTATTCAGGTTCCTGTTCCAGTTCCTGCACAGTCCCAAAAGTCTTGAATCCATAAATCTGTACCTTTTTAAATTTGATATGATATGTTGCCATGCTCCAGCCCCCCCCCCCCCCGTGACCCCGAAAGGGACTAAGCGGTTGAAAATGGATGGATAGATGGATGGATGATATGTTGCCATAAACTTGGCTGTTATTATGTGTAAATATGTCTGGAAAATATCCATGATGATGATCACTTTCCTATCATCCACCAGGAGTCACCAAACTTGGCGTCCAAAAGTTTGAAGTGAAAATTGGGCTGGATAACCAAATCAGCATTGCCATGTTCAAGAAGCTCCAGTTTCAGGAGGTAACAAGATCAAATGTTTTTTTTTTTTTTTTTTTTTTTTAATAAACTTTATTTACACAATGTCATATCCAAAAAGATCAACAGCAACAAATAACAGGTAATGCATAATGCTTGAGGCGAAACAGGAAGCAAGTAAATATAAATACAAAAATAGGTAGAAATAAGTAAATCAATCAATAAAGAAAGAATAAACAAGAAAAATAAATGAACATATAATAATAATATAGCAATTACAGTTTAAATTCACTACATAAGGTTTTATTTTCACAGCTTTAGGATTGATTTATGCAACATTTAAGAGTGCCCAGGTAGGATTTTAAATAGGAATGAAATATCACAAAGGTAAGTTTTAAATTTACAACTATGTATATGAAAAAGTTTGTTAATAGGCCAGTCAGTAACAAAGAAACCATATAAAATATATTCAGCTTTGAAATTTGGAGTAATATCCAATTTTCTATTAAAAAAAAAAAAAAAAAAAAAAAATATCACACCAAAAACTTTGAATGTATTACTCCCCTTCAGTTGAAAACACAAGCTCAAAGCGTTCTTGATATTACCTGGCATTTATTGCACATATTTTTAACATTCCAGTGCCGTGAAAACTAAACACAAAGAGAAAAATCCCATGAATCAACATAAAGATATACGAGCATTCTCATAGAGAATAACAAAACATATACAATACGCATTTTTCTTACATACATTTATCTATTAACAGATTATACCAAACATTTACCCAAAGTTCACTTTCACATTGCCCGAACTGCAATTAGCACAATTAAATACATAAAAAAACCTCATTGGCCGCTTTAACTCAACGAAAAACCCTCTGTGGCAACAAGTCTTTATGAGTCAAATGTCCCAAAAATCCCTTTTACACAAAAAGAAACGAGAAAACTTGACGAGTGCTTTCACCACATGTGTCAGCGTACACAGCGAATGCAACAACAAAAAACTTCCTGACCCCACAGTGATGCACAAACATTGGTTCCACCACAACATGAGACAGGTTATTGGATGGGTTTCATATTCCTATTCATATTTATTTCTAAACATTTTTTTTTTAATCATAACATGAATTAGCTTTTGTATTTGACTTAAATTATATTAACTAAAATTGTATATCTGACTAACAGCAGCTACAGAATGTGCATTCCCAAAATACATGTCACAAAGATCACATGTTCTCATTGTGTTTATATGTCACTTTTGATAACTTACCTTTGACACATCATATTCTGCAGGTTTCGGTGTGTAAGGTTTTTAAAGAGATGACGTTACAGTTGCCAGTGGTGGAGTCGGTTCGGACGACGCTGCTGCACCAAACTTCTCATATGAAGGAGTGGGACTATAAACAGACCTGCAGCAACAGACAGGAAATGACATCACAGTGAAGCTGCACACGGACTCACATCAACCTCAGACTGGGAGGAAAATTGAGATACAGTCGCACAGAACCATCACTGCATCTTCCTGCCGCATAAAGGTGTCAAAAAGTATCAGGTAAAGCTTGTTGACAACTGAAAGATTCTAAATTCTGTACGTAGGACGGCTGTTTTATCTTCATTTGACAACTTTTCCGGCTCACATTTTAGGAGGGCAGCATCCAACAGCTTCTGAAACCGTCACTTGAAGCCACTTCCATACACATGCCAGTTCCACTATCACTTAAATCACATAGACTTTACTAAAATCAGCAATAAGTGTTCAATGACAAAGCTGAATAGGACAGCACTTTGAGATATGTTACCTTGATAAAGTGAACACATGGGAGATGATAATGAAGTTTAACATTATCTCCTCAAGGAAATTCAATTGACTAGTGGTGGCCAAAATTATTAGAACAAGAAGTTTCATGTGTTTTTGTTTTTAATTGGGCATTAAAATACCCATAAAATGAATGAAATATATACAAAGTCATCACTATGTGCTAGAAACTGTAGAATAGAGCCATCATAAGGAGATTTTAGGTAATTTTCTTTACAAAATACAAGCTTTATTTGACTTATTTTACAGAAAAAGCCAAATTCCTTGTCTATTCATTGTCAGGTGTGATAGTGGGTTATATTGATTGTGATGCAAAAGCCTTTGGAATTATAATAGTAAATTTTTAAGTGGATTAAAAAAAAAAAGTTTGACTCGGTTCAGGTTTGAAAACTCAGCACAAATGCCCACTTTTATGAACACATATTTAGGTAGTCAAAGGTGACTGTAACCACATGACCTTTGACCTTAACACAAGAACTGATAGGCTAATTTTGCCATTTTAATAATAATGTATAGGTGAAGACGGCATGTTCCCCACCAGAAGTAAAACCTTTTTCCATGTTGTACATTTGTAGTAAATTCCTTCAAATTCTTCTCTGTAGATGTTACGAGTCATGTCAGATATGGATGTAAACTGACACTGAGGTGGAAATTCTAATTTATAGTATGTGATGTATCGCACAGTGCATATCAGTGAGTGGCACGCTTATAGTCCGACGGATTCTGTTTTAACGGGCTTTGGAAAACCCGTATGTCCCAGTTGTTTTAAGTGAAATAAAGCTATCATCATCATCAAATGAAAACATTACTTTCTCGAGAGTGATTCCTGTTCTGTATCATCTGTCTGTGTCACATTTTAAGCTTTCAAGTTCCATGTTATTTGATAATGCTAATGGCATCTGTGGCCACTCTCACCATCAAAGTACACTGTTGACGTCTCATTTTACAGTTACTGAATTACGGTTACACATTAACGTTTGCAAGTGGCATTGATCACTGTTTAATGGATGTCACTGATACCATGTAATGATCTAGAAATGGATTTTATTCAGTCATTTGCAATGCATCTATGCGTTTGTGCTGCTAAGTAAAATGCCCGTGATTTTTGAGGAGCACAGTTGAGCACAGTTAAGTTTAATTTTTAAGATCCTAGTTTTACCTGGGAATATGAATGTTGAAATTTACAATAGGGTATTTAGTCTTAGTATAGCTTCTTAATGAACAGAGGAGTTCAGTGTACAACACATTCTTGGGAGATGTAGTTCTTTTCAACAAGTTGTTGCAGAATTCCACAAGTGTGTGGATTGAGTACAGAACAAGTTTTATGTGAACATAGGCGCAATCCAATTAGGCAAAAACTGTAATATTGCTGTATTTGACCTTGAACAAAATAGGTCAAGGTCAAATACAAGGTCACCAATGCAAAGCCCACATATTAATGACTATATGTGTTCTATAGTAACAAATCTATCTGCAATATTTAAAGTCAAAATAGGACAAAAACATAAAATTAGGTCAAATTTGGACCCATGTGACCTTGAAATTAGGTCAAGGTCAACTATCTTCCTTTCCGCCCTCTGCATGGACCCAAAGTACAATCATGCAAAGTTTGAAGAAAATCGGACAAAGTTCAAGGCCGACGCGGCTTCGGAAACGACACAAACACATATCGCTCTGCACTTAAATGGGAGATAATTATAAACCCTGCATTGTGTTTTACTTTATGCATCTTAAAACTTTTTTTGTGTGTATTTATTTAAGTCAAAAAATCAGTGTAGATTTAATTAGAACTGTGATTGTCTTATACAGATACAGTCTGGACATTTGTTGCAGTGCATAGCCATTTATTGATGCTGACGATGTTTGAAGCTGTACAGGAACCAGTGCAGCAGACCACTAAAGCAGCTTCTTAAACGTAGACGTCCCAGAGCAACTTAGACCATCGAGAAAGCAGAATAAATAAATCCATACCAGTTTCTATTAGTCTGATCACAACAGCACCACTGAGGCCTATAAATACAGGTCTGTGTATTAAAAATGTGATAACCTCATGCTTTACATCTTTAGAACAATACCTTTAAGGACCAGTGTGTGGCATTTAGTGTCATCTAGTGGTGACATTGTAAATCTACTTAATATTTCTGTCTTTCAATGTGGAAGAAATAATAAAAAATAAAATTATTAGTTATAGGTTATTAATCTTATATTCCATTTCAACATTGGTCCTTTAAATTTCATCCTGAACAGATCCAACCATCAATGTGGGATGGACATAAAAAAGGAAATAGTTTTTTGGCTCATGAACTTGAAACAATAAAATGACGAAACACTTTGTAATCTATACTAAAGGGAAAGTTAGTGTTTTTTAAAGCATAGTTGTGTTTATTTAACCAAAGTCAGTGTTTAGTGAAGCAGACAGGAGGCTGTAATGGATAATAGCAGTAGCAGCAAGAAGCTACCTAAAATGCACGCAACAACTGACATATCGATGGGTATTTTCACCTCTTCTTCTTGTCCTACGACTGTGTGGCCTTCCTTAAAATCACAGGATTCCTTTGACAAACACGGTATTTTTACATCATACAGCAGGAGTGTTCTACCACTGCCTCAGTCTGAGTTTGTGTTAAAATTAGTGCTGTCAAACGATTACAATTTTTAATCAGATTAATCACAGGGTTGCTGTGGATTAACTTCAATTAATCACAATTAAATCAGTCATTTTTAATTTCTATTAATTGTTTCATTCTGCATGAGCAAACAGACTCTAGAAAGAAGGGAATATATATGCACTTAACGTTTTTTTTGCAAGCGAGGTAATGCATTAGTTGAAGTGTTATCAGAATCCCTTACTAACGTATGCTTCACGTTAATGTGGTATTTTAAGGTGGAAGTGCCCTAAGTGAAAAGAAAACTGCTTCCTGCAGAGTGTATAATACTATGTCGGTCGATTATTCCGTTTGTGTTTTTTTTTTTTCCCTTCATATTTCCATCCAGAGGGCCATTGTTCTGTTTAGCGTCTTTCATCTTTATGGGTTGGTTCTGCTGCCTGTCACTACCAGATAAACTGCACGTTTGTTCATGCGTAACAGTAACGTGGAAAAAGTGCCTGAAATGCATTGTCAGAGACGTTCAGAGGCTCAAGATTCTGCGCTGCAGATGGGTTAATTTCATTAACATTTTAAAATCAAATTAATCCATGTTAATTTTGACAGCTGTAATTAACATGTGAATTTAGTTTAGACCCAAACTAACAAAGTGGAGCTAGCAACGTCTGTATTCTTGTAAGGGAAAATTTGTATTTTTCTAAGAGGAGTCTTCAGGAAAAAGCTGTTTGACACAAGGTAAAGTGATGGAAATATTGTTAATACAGTACAATAAGAATGGTGTTATTTATATTTTTTATTGGCTGACATATGTTTGCCTCTGCCCCAGTCCACAGCAGCTCATTACTGATCTTCCGCCGTAGCTAATACATGAAACTCCACTTTAAAATAAACCAAACCAACTTAAGACAAATCTTTGGCATTTTTTGTCAGCCATGTTTCTGTAATAAAATGCTGATTGGCTGGACTCTACTGCGACATGACTGAAGACTATAAAAGCCAGGGACAAGTTCAGTGTATAATCGGACTCGTAGCACATGCTCAGACTGCTGCATTAACACCGGCTGATGCACAACTCTGTCATTTAGCACAATTTTTACACACCAGTGCAGCACAGACAGGGCCACCTGAACAACCCACGCTCCATGTGATGCACTGTGACACACACTGGCCTCAGCGCTTGTCAAAGTGCACAACATGGTTAACAGGGTGGCATTAAGATGATTTTTTTTTTTCCTTAAAAACAGACTCCAGAGGGCACAAGAGCAACAATTCCATAGGAATTTAAGATGACTTTTGATCTATATCTATCCCTCTTCGTCCATCTGTACAAACTCTTCACCTCCCGGCACCACAGAACAGGGTGTGAGGAAAGCAGGAACGCCCATCCCAATGACACGTTTGATTTTAGCACATTATAAAAATAAGAAGAATTCCCAGGATACACAGGTTGGCGTGGAAAACCTGCAGTTGTGGACATGGAAGGAGATTTAGTTCTTGGATGTTTGTGTCGATTCAAGAAACTCTTTGGCAGCAGACGACAGGTTCTGAACCAGTTCTCGAACCACAACCTCCTGCTGTTTGGCCCAGGAAATGCCGTCATTCACCGCCACGTTGACTGGCACGCACATGGCTTCTTTCTGCAGGTCAGTGAAGCGACACGTGGCTGCAACTCCCATCAATCCCAGCAGCAGGAGGAGGAGGAGCTTCATCATCAGGCCAAGGAGTGATCGTTTGGGTTTCGGCGGCGATTCCACCACAGCTTTTTTATTCGCTGAAAATGTACAGAGTGACATTAGTAACACTTTATCAGGAAATGGTCCATTTCATAAAGCAGCAAGTTCCACATTCACAAACATGAGAACTCAACTGAATTTTTTTGATTTTAATAAAGACTGGTTGGATATATTATAGAGAGTAATTAAACCCCCGAAACAGTCATTCACTTATGACCTAAAAGTGCCTCCTTTACATTTGGGTAATTTCCAGAACACCAGGAATAAACCAGAAACACATCTTTATAAGCAGTCTAAATGAAAAGGATAGAGGCCATAACACATAAGGCATCAGCATGAAACAGGTTCACTCATCTTATGGTAGAATGTGCATAAATCTGAAAACTATTATGTTTGGAAGTGCCTCAGCCAAGTACAACTATAAAAGAAGGCTGGCCTTAGTTTTCTGATACACATTATTTTAGTACCATGACGTCTTTCAACACCTGTTCTGGCTCCATTTGGACCATACACAAATTATAAAACTAGTTCTTTTCTCTTTCAAACACACAATTATTTTCATCTATTTTGCAGCAAATACATCAAGTTGCTTCTAATTAATTTTGTTATAAGGATTCATGTTGTAAAAACAGTGTTTTTAGCCAGTTCAAGGCTAAAATTGTTTTCAGGTCTTGGTCAGTCTTCTCTTCAACAGAAACTAGTTAAACCTGTATAAAATTATGCCGCAAACTCATTTCACACTACAAGGAGATGCCTTTCTGTTCTTTATTTCAGTGTAGAAATCATAGAAACTGATTTCCCTCAAATTCGTCTCCAATCACAAGAAGCTTTCACGCCTAACTGTCTTGCCAGGGATACATCTCGCACAACATGACGAACCACACTGACATTTCACAGTGTTCCTGACAGTGAAGAACACAGCATTTTTGTCTGGTTATTCCTGTGACAATGGGTGAAACAGTGGACAGAACCAGATAAACGTTTGCGGACTGTGCCTGTTGTACACCGTTACACATGTTAATGACTTTTCTAATCGACCGTTGAAGGGCTAGTGGTCGTAATGGGGTCTTAAAAAAAAAAAAAAAAAAAAAAATCACTAAATCTCTGCAACGCTGCCCATGGTTGGATTTTCTTGCACTGATTGTTTTCCCTTCCAGTGGAGGTGCGTTCCTCTGTTACTGTACAACTATTGTGATGCATAAAGACACAAAAGTGTGTAGTTTAAGGGAGTCAGCTGTACCTTTACCTGCCGCCTGTCCGTTCTTCTTCTTCTTCTCTTCATTCTTCTTCTTCTGTTGCTCCTGTGCTGCTAAGGCTGCCATCTGAGCATTGTATTCTTTCCTCCTCTTCTCCTTCTCCTCCGCCTTCTCCCGTTTACGAGCTTCCTTCTCTCTGGCTTCCCTCTCCCTCTGCTTTGCCTCCCTTTTTCTCTCCAACTCTGATTTGGGAAAGAAGTAAATGCATTTGTGATTCTCATATGATTTCAATACATTATGTTGATAAACCTTATCTCCATTTGGACACTTAATCAGACAAAAAAGCTGGTGTTTGCTTTAATATCACATTGTGCACGGCAAAATACATGACAGGCTTTTATTGTCAAGTTTTATGATGACTAAATAAACAAAATAAAAAAAAAATCTCAGCCTCTTCTGCATTATGGGTCTCACTGGGAAATGGAATAAAAATATAGATAAATATTTTTCTGTTACAGAGAGATTAGCAGCAGGGTGCCGGCAGACCTGGAATAATACTGCATGTTAGCACTCCAATAAAATGCAATTCACTCAACACATTTAGTCCTGATGCCCACCTTTTTCCCTCAAGAGGCGCTTCTCTCTTGCATGATCAACCTCTTCTTGTATAGCTCTCATATGCTGCAGAACCTTCAAGGACACAGATTTTAAACACACTGTCATGCTTCGGAATAATGCCTGAAATTACGTCTTCATCCATCTTGCGTTCTTACTTTGGAGGCACATTGTTTGCATTGCTTCTCATCCAAACAGTCTCCTGCCGCTTTCGCCAAATTGACCTCTAGTGGGTTATCCTTGAGATCCAACCACTTCAGACTCTGGAAGACAAACAAAAACAGATATTAACAACGCCAAAGAATGACAAAAGAAACTGTATGGACAGCTGAAGTTCTGTCCCTTCTAGTTGAGCCCTGAGGGACCTCAGTTCTGAAAAAAATGTATTCTGTTGCAATCATTTGTGATCATTTACAAATGTGATTGTCAGCGATTTTCACCTAGAAGTTTATTTATCATCTTAACAACAACCTTTTACTTGTAAAATTATCTACATATACTAAAATGGTAACATTCATTTATAAGATGACACTCATGACATTAAACATTGATCATATTTTCCCAAGGGACACAGTGGAAAGGTCACTGGCTCTACACACATGGAATAGAATTTAATCTTCACTAGGACTAATAGGTATTCTCTAAAAATTACTGTGCAACCTGACTCCAAGTCTTTGGAAATTACACATTACACCTGTATCTTGGAGCTGTAAATCTGAGTCTTCATTTGTGTTTTTTTTTTTTTTTTTTTTAAATAATTTAAGTTTATTTGCTGAATTGATTAATTACTTTAGACTGTTACGTGGTGAATCATTGTTTCTGAGAGACCAAGATGATAACTTCAAATGTATTGTTTGGTTCACAATCAAAAGATATGTGGTTTACAGTAAAAAAAAAAAAAAAAGGAATCAGAAGCAGATAAACCAATTATCATAATAGTTGGGGATTCATTAAAAAAAACAACAGATTAATCATTACAGCTGAATAGTTGTTAAACCCTCTAAACAATTCTAGTGTCAATCAAAAAGAAAATTAACAACTGTCTTGACCAAAGACATTGGGCCAGAGTATTTTTTAGAATGATATTAATTAAACCAAGCACAAGTACTTAGCAGTATTGATTTAACAGATATGCTGTAGGTCTGTTTTATTCAAACCAAGCTATTTGATAAAACATGGACTTGTCTGGTTCTTACCCTGAGCTGAGAGAAACTGACAGGCAGGACTGTCAGTTTGTTGCCGAACAAATCCAGGTGCTGAAGGTTGACCAGGTTCCCCAGGTTATCTGGCAGACTGGTCAGCTGGTTTTTATTCAGGTCCAGTTTAACCAAGTGGGTCAGGTTGCAGAACTCTGGCTACATAAAGAACACACTCAATATCAGTACAACAGTAACTCAGTTTATACGACACAATGAAAAACCTGGAAAATCTGCAGGATGAGTCATATAGAAAATGATTTTAAAAAAGACTGAAGAATACCATTCCATTGGTGTAACACCAATTAAGTCTGAAATCTACATTTCCTCAAAATGTATAAACATTCATATAGTGATTTGATGACTTGCTTTTTTATTTAAACTGAAAACTCATAAGCTCATGTGCTGAAACTTTAACTTTTAAAACCATCTTGGTGGCTACTGCCTTGTCTACAAGCATTACTACTAGCTTTATTTATTATAAAGATATAAAATTAAAAACACACAATGCAAAACAGCAATATTCTAATCTTGTAGTTCTTTCTCTCATCTCATATTTTATCACCACCCTAGTATGAAAGCTCCCAGTTCTTACCATCCCATGACATTTCTTGAAAGAGCTGCATCATTTTCAAACAAACCAGCTTAACCTTGTAAAACTCTACAATGACAGATGAAGCCAATTCACATCACCTTAAATGCAGTCGCTGTGTTAGAACTTACAGGACAGGAAAACTATTTGTACTCACAGGAAGCGAGATGATGTTGTTGCAGGATAAATCCAGGACGGTCGCTTTGGGGACTGCAGCCTGGTGGACAAATCATACCATAGGTCAACTTAACATGAGATAGGCTATTAAAATATATTTAACAAGTTATTCAGCTATGTAACCCAAAAGTGTTCTGTTTAACATTAATATTGCATTAAAAAGAATTCAGAGTTAATTATATTTTATTAAAAATAACAAAACACATATCCACAAAATATTTCACCTACTACAACTATAACCCACTTAGATATTGCATACTGTATTACAACAACTTAGACCCAGTTTAATTCTTTTTAAGGCAGACACATTTTTCTAAAGTAATATTATCAGAGGATTTATATTGGATTTGATTACTATTGGCAACATTTACAATAAGTGTCTTTATCTAAAAAAATCTATAATTCCTGTTAACTTTGACTCAATACAGATGTATTTTCCAACATGCATTCAGTTCAGGAGGCCTTTGGTGAGAACTTGAAGGAACGAAACTAAACCTATGCTCCTCATTTAATAATAAAAACAGGTCAAAGTTGAACGGAACATAAGTTAAAGGTTAAAGTTAAAGTGAAGTTATAAATACTGAAACACAGACACGTTGAGTTACTCACCAGTTCTCTGACTGGAACCTCGGTAAGATTACACAGACTCAGGTCCACTTCATTCCCGTTTATTTTATCCTTCAGGTTCAATACTTTGCTGTTTTTACTCATTTTGTTGTCCTCTGCACACGAAGAAAACAAAAAGGAGCACACATTAAAATCGCTTAACATACTAACACGAACCCATTCTAACAGTTTCTGCCACAGAAAAGGCTACTTTAAACCCGCAGAAACAACAATGTTACGGTGCGTTTACTGACCTGCTACAAAAGCAACGACGATACAGTGTCAGTAGAGGAATAAGTTCAAGAAAATCAGTGGTCCAAGGCCCGAATGTGAAGAAAGTTAATGGAAAACGTCTGACGAGTTTGTAATTTTGGCAGCAGGGACTGACTCAATGAAAATCCACGTCACTGATTGAACCAGAGCAAAGGGACGGTGGTGACAACAGCGCCCCCTGCAGCACAGGCGGAAACAGCGCAGCACCCAAAACCACTGCAACACTGGTTATATTACAACCTGTTTTTGGTTTGTAACCCCATCAATTTCTGGTAACCCCAGATATTCAAACGGAAACTTAAAAAAAATAAATAAAAAAATTAAATGTATTTGGTTTTGATCATATAATATTTTGCTATATAATGTTGCAAATATATGTTGATTTTAGACCACATTTAGGCTATATAAAACTAGTTTCTTTCGGCTTTACCCTTCAGGGGTCACCACAGCAAATCACATTCCCATGTTGATTTGGCACAGGTTTTTACATCGGATACCCTTCTTGACACAACCCTCTGTATTTCTCCGGGCTTGGAACCGGTACAATGAGACACTGGCGCTTTGTGGCTACAGGTATAAGGGTGTACGTACAGTTGTGCACAAAATTATTCAACCCCCACTGAAATTAAGTGTTTGACATCAATTTTGATCATTTTAGTCATCTTGTTTACCATTAAATCAAAGAAGCACTTGAAATTTTACAAATATAACACAGCATTTATACTGAAACAACCACAAATGAAGAGCTCTTTTACCAAAATGCTATAAAAGCCATTTAATTATAAAAAATGTTATTTTATTTTTTACAATCTGATTTTAAGATATTATCAGGGAAATTGGAACTAGATTAATGTTATCTGCTATTTCCATAACAATTTTAAACATTATAACATAAATTTCAGTGATATATAGAGAGAAAGACAATATAAACACTTCCTTTTTTTAAATTATGAAAATGTAAATTGTATGTAAATTATGAAAGAGCTGCAGCATCTGAAACTAACCACAATGAACATTTGACAGATAAACAGAAAAACAGTGCTTCAGTTTCAGCTTCAGAATTTGTCATGTCTTTTATGTATTGTCATTGTCTCTCAACTCACCATATATTTTTATTTATAAGTTTGGTTTTTGTCACCAATTAGTAGAAATTCCAGGCGACCCCGCACCCCAAGGGTGAAAACATTGCACTACAGAAAGTGTAGGAACTGAACAGAGGTTTCCCAGACTTCCTGATGTCCCAGTATAACTGAACTGACCCTATGAGCTGAGGACCTTAAATGAACTTAATGAAAATATTAAACAGATTTTTTTGGGTTAAATGTCACTTTATTGATATTTATGATTTCAGTTTACAGTTTGCAGTGACAAACATGCAGTGTTCACTTGGAGGACAGATAGAGAAATACATCACATGATGCCTTAAATGTATTCAATACTTCATACTAGAAAAGCAGGTGAAATGCAAATATCATCCTGGATTAAGGACAGAAAATTGTTAAAAATCTGAGGTGTCTTTAACCCAAAGATGCAGCAAGAATCCTGGCATTTAATTGCAGAATCAAGAATCAAGTCTTTGTTAAAATATACCATATTTGATGTGTTGTCAGCTCCAAAGTTGTTCATGCCACAAGGGAGAGATAACCGACAATATTAGCAAACTTCATACTATTGACCAGGGGTGTCAAACTCATTTTAATTCAGGGGCCTCGTTCAACCAAATTTGATCTGCAGTGGGCTGAACCAGTAAAATAATAACATAATAATATATAAATAACATCAACTTGAACTTTTTCTCTGTGATTTATACTGAAAAAAATTAATTTATATTATGAAAACTTTTACAGTCTACAAACGATCCTTTCAAACTATATGAATAACATGAACAAACTGAAAAATTAAGCGTAATTTTAACAATATTCCGTCTCAGTTTATCATTTCCATATGTACATTATAACTTAAAGATCAGAGTAGAACTACAGATACACAAAACATTTAATAACAGGCAGAATATTGGTAAAACTTCTTCTCTTAAGACATTTCAGGTTGTTCATATTTGTTGAGGTTATTCACAGTTATTACAAAATTGTACTTTGTTTTAGTGTAAAGACATGAAACTGTTTATATTTGCACAGAAAAATTTGGAGTCATCATTATTTATATGTTATTATGTTATGTATTTTACTGGTTCTAGCCACTTGAGATTGAATTGGTCTGAATGCACTAAATGAATGAACTAAAATGATTGTTAATACCATAGTGTGATTTTGGCTTTTCACAAATTCATCCGAACTGGACCCTTTGGTGGGCCGGATTTGGCCCCCGGGCCGCATGTTTGACACCAATTTGACAAGTCATCATTCAATGTGAGGAAATTAATATGGCGGACTCATAAAACTGAAACTCCTAAGAAACTAAAACTAACCAAGAGTGACTGATGATGACTTAGGATGAGTTAAATATCAGAACCTCCCACTGCTTCATCTTTTTGAATGTTCTTTCAAGTGAAATTCTCATCCAGATGTTACTTACACTTCATATATATTAAACAGTTACGACACAACATTTAGGAACTTACAGCTTTGCTTTCACTTACATGCTGTATTTAGATTCACTCCACATACATTATATAATCAAATATGTTATATATATTTTGCAAAAGCAGTTCATGACAGGATGCATTTTTCTCATTTACTGAAAAGCCAGTTTTCAGCAAATAAACATGTGATGATGTGATTTACTCATTCCATAATATAAACATCACGATTACGAACACACTAACTGCTAAGGTGTAGAATATGAAGAAGATTTTGTTGATTATTTTTGCGACCTGGCTCCAGTAGCCAGGTTTCTCCTCTTCACTGCTGCGGTTGATGATTAAAGACAGTGTTTTCTGCAGGTCCTTCAGCTCGGTTGAGACCTTTTCCAGGGTATGGTACTCCTCTGTGGGTTGGCTGATGGTGATCTGCAGGAAAAAAATTTAGTAGACTGAAGTTAATTTATGTAACCGTAAAGATAATACTTGAATAAGATTCCTATCCATGAATGGTGATCAGATTTGGTCCACTCACATCAAATATAATATAATATAATAGAATAGAATAGAATAGAATAGAATAGAATACAATACAATACAATACAATACAATACAATACAATACAATACAATACAATACAATACAATACAATAGCCTTTATTGGACATTGTGTGTACAGTGAAATTAGGAGAGGATGTTAAATGCATCTTTTCAATAATAGGTGTTATTGAATTGACTAAATCAAGATTTTATTTATTTTTTTAAATCAAGAATCTAAGAGGTAAGACCAAAAAAAAATTATTTTTGTCAGGTTTCATCAACTATCTCAACTTAATCCATACCTTTCGGTCCATAAACAGTTCAGATGGGGTGTCATCAGGAGACACGTCACATACACATCGACACCATCTTTTCGCTGTGTGAAACATAATTGGCTTCATTATAATATATTCCAATCAATAAGCTTAGATGTAAAGAATTTATAAAAAAAAATTCACCTTTTATTATTTTTTACAAATGGAATTTTGGCCAATATAATTCTGATTTATTGACAAGAATCTACAAATCAGGATTTTTTTTGTTTAAATCACCAGATATAAAACAAATAAATGTTACGTTTGTGATGGTTATAGGTTGATTGGTCGCCACAGTCCTCACTCTGGATCTGCTCTTTGTCTACCTCTTTGTTTTGGGATTCAGAGTCTTTCTCAATCAGATACATCACCACAGTCGTCTCCAGGAGGCTGAGCAGCATCAGCCCAAAAATCCCAATGCAGTAGACGGCTGCGAGGAGCACAGAAAATAAACAATAGCTTCATACGTGTAGGTGTTTTTTGTGCCTAAAAACAGCCTTTTTGTTGTTTTGGGTTTTTTTTACCTATAAGTGGGATCCTGTTTGATGATGCAGGCAGGATTTCATTGAGAAGAAGCTGCATCACGGTGACAGCGAGCAGCACCGTGACCTTGAAACTCAGCTTCTCGCCCCCTCTGTCTGAGATCAGGAAGGAGGATAAGTCCAGACACAAGAAGAACAGGACGGGCAGCAAGAAGTTGATGACGTACAGCATAGACCTCCTCTTCATTTGGATCTGTGGAAGGATGTTTGAATACATGTGAGGTGTGTATGTGCTTGTGTGAAGAGTTTGTTTTGTGGATGAATTTGCAGTTTGAAGATGGATAAATGTTTTTTTAAAGGTCAACTTTAAAATCTTATCATTTACTTATAATGGGCAAAATATGTGTGAGGGGGCAGGGTTTGTTGTTAGCTATTTGTCGATAAAACCTGAATGCATGGAGGAATCTACTTAATTAATGATTATCAAACTGTTTTGCTGTTGATGTTGAGCTCAAATAGCTTCACAAAGCTTTACATTATATAATTCACTGAAAGAAAAAGCAGCCAAAGCTGTTTAGTTTTAAACTTAGAACCATGATTAGCTTTTTTCATAAGGTCTTGAGACATTTTTTCCTATTTTTTTGGAGAGATATTCTTACTCAAACAAAGGGTAAAAACAATAACGACATAGATTGTACAGATTATGAAGCTCATTTAGGCAAATATGGGGTACTGCACAAGTGATATAAAATTAATGTTACTTAAACTGCAAAATAATAATCCAAAACTAAAAAGATATGTAGTTAATTTAAAAAAAAATGCAATATTTCGCTAAAATGTGCTAAATGTGAATAGTCTGTGCAAAACTCCTTCGTATCTTTCTCCAGTGGTGTAGTGGTCGCTGGAAAAGTGGTTATACTTTCAATTTACCTTTAAAAAAAAAAAATATTCTGGTAAAAAAAACCCAACCCTGTCTTAGAAATTATTCAATTTACCCCAAAATTAGTATTTGCTCAATATTACAAAATTATCATGATTTAGGTATTACTGGTTCACAAAGTCTATGTTTATCTCAATTACACACTTTTTGTCTTTCCACACTTTAATTGCAGCATTTACAAGTTATCATATTTCTCTGTTTTATTTTTCTTATTCTCTCACAGTTTTTTTTTTTTTTTTTACTCATTTTTATTTAAGACTTTATGTTTTCTCTTTGGCTTTTTTTTAAAAATATGTGCTGAGATTAAAATCTTGAACCTTGATTAATGCTTCATCGTGTGCGTTTAGTCAGATTCAGTCAGAGGTTACGAAAAAGAGAATATTAATACTTACAGTATAAATGATTATGTCTTGGTCCAGACCATATTTGTTGACAGTTTGGTTGGTGACTGTCATGTTGATGAACAGCCACTCGTACTGCGTTCGCATCACCTCCAGAGAATACTCGGTGACGTCAGAGGAATCACCAGAGAGGAGGAGCCGTAGTTCTCTGTCTGAGGTGGCAAATTAACGCAGAACCGAGGCTTATAATCACAATGACAAAAACGTGATATTCTCTATGTAGTGTTATTTAAGCACATGTTAAAATATTATCAATTAGAAGGCCCATAAAGGCAAGGTAAGGTAAGTTTATTTGTATAGCACATTTCATGTACAGGACAATTCAAAGTGCTTTAAAAGCATCACAGGAGGGGCATAAAAATGAACTTAAAATGAGAGAAAGTTAAAACAAAAGGCATTAATGGTATTAAAAACTTCAACATTAAAATTAAAATAGATAATCAGCGATAATATGTGCTTTTAAAATTCATTTAAAAGACATGATTTAAGAGTTTAAAAGAAAGCTGCAGTAAATAAGTAGACTGGCACTCAGTAGAGCGCAGACCTCCGCCAAGTGCAACCCCACCCCCCACCTATTGGTGGTGGTGGTGGTGGTGGTGGTGGTGGTGG
>JAPSES010082194.1:0-25577 GCA_029822895.1 Maxillicosta whitleyi | reverse complement strand
ATGTTGTGAGGTTTGTTGTAAAGCCAGCTTTCAGTAATCAATTAATATTGTGACCTAGAGAAGTGCTCACTGCTCTTTCATATTATTATTTGTTATCAACTTGGAGGAGTTTTGTAGTAGGGCAATCACTGTCGATGACTACGTTATCATCTGCTGCAGCCGGGATGTTTGTTCTTATAGAGCCTCTAATAGCTTGACTAACTAGTAAAATAAATAATAATACATAATATTCATACTGTCACTTCAAAAATTCCACTTTTACTTTGCAACCGGTTGTTCTTGCTGCTGTCAGTTGGAGTGAGGTGCCACGACCGTGTAGTTTTGTAGTATTATTGTATTTGGTTGTGATAACATATAGATTGCATTGTTTTTTTACGACAACTTTAGAAATGAAATATTTCATTGTAGAAACTCAGCAATCTCAGGCCTCTTGAGATGTTACGTTTTCTTGTTTCCTTCAGGCCTGCACTTAAAATACAATGGATTCACGGATCTGCTAATGGATAGTGTGTGGTCTTTGTATTTGTGTTCATGAGGCAGTGTGTGGTTTGCATGTGTCTTCAAAGGAGCTGTTTGTGTGCATGTACGTGCGTATAGTCAGTGTGCATGTGAGTGAAACAGCAAGGCTCCTCCAGGGTATCTCATTCCACTTTTATGTAACCGTATGGATATCCAACCCTAATTAGCCAAACCTCACTCTGCCTCTTTCTTTGCCTGTCTGTCCAAATTTGCGCGCAGCCAAAGAACAACACATACAAAAATCTGAAACTTTTAAAAACCCTGTCTTTGGTAATTCATCTACTGTATATTTGACCCCTGTTTTTTTTTTTTTTGTTTTTTTTTACTGTTGTTTAACCCTGTAAATCCCTGTGAGGCAACCTTGTTGTGATATAGGACTCTACAAATAAAACTGAATTGAATTGAATTAATTAAAACTTGATGAATAGGCCAATATATGTCATCACACACATAATCAAATTCATTCAGTTTGGCTATTTTTATCCTCAAAATCATATGCAACTGGATCTGAAGTAACCCAGTGGACATTATAAATATGTATTTGTAAGTACTCTGATTGTGTCATCAATGTGGCTGGTGCATTTGATATTAGCTCTGAATTATTTTCTCTGTAAATTAAAAAAAACCCAAACATTTTATGTCTTGTTAGATGCAAAGGATGTGATTCTCTGTGTTTACATACAGTATTGTGCATTGCCCCAGATTCAAGAAAAGAGGTATTATTAAAAGAAGACGTTGATTCAGTGTGTTTTTGTATGGAGAGCGAGGAAATTGATTATGTTTGTCTGTACCCTAGAGTGTAGCTTGAAAGTACATGTCCTAGAACCCAAAAGACTAATACTTTGTCCTTTTAATGGATTGTTTTAGGGAATATGTGCATAATATAAATGTAGTAAAATTATTTGCTGAAATGGATGTGTGTTAATTGTTGTTTAAAGCTGTTTGAGGTAACAAGGGAACAATGCATGTCAAAACAAAGCTTAAGAGTGTGTATTAAATGTTACCTGTACTTTCATATGCAGTAAACATAAGGCTTTACAGCAGCTCTCATTCAGAAATGTGATGCTCCCGTCTGACAAATGTAAGGCCAGTTGAAATACTGTTCTTGTTTTGGTCTTTATAAGTCTGTGGAAATATGTCTAGCTCTTTAGCTTTCTGCATATTTGCCATTCCTCAAGTAAGTTGCAAACTATTTCTGCTGTGTAGTGCTGGACTGCTTGCACAGGCACTTTTATCAGTTTGCTTGGTGAAAACAGCTGAATACAGGATTTATGAGACTATCCAGAACAGTTACAGTTCTCTATACCAGGAGATAAATAAGTTTAAAGAGCTGGGAACTCCTGAAAGTTAAGCATTAGTTCTCACCATGTATAAAATTACAGCTAATTAAACAGTGTAGAAAGTCAGGATTCATATGGATTCAGTTTTCAAATGAGAAATATTTATTTATTTAATATTTTATTTATTTGTTTTAGTTAAATTTATTTTGCATGCAGTAGAAGTTCAGTACAAACTTAGTGTGTATATGTAAACTTAAAGATTTGTTCAGTCAGTTTTGGAAAATCGAAAATATACATGAAGCTGTGGGCCGGTGCCTTTCATCCCCTCTGAGTAAAGACAGGGCATGATGAGCCAAGGTCGAGCAGAGCAAAGCACTTCTCAGCCCAGCCCGTAGCAGCCATGGGCTATATTTACCTGCCAGCCTAGGATTACAGTGCATCTGAGACCAGAGCTACCCATCTATCTACACACCACTACTGTGCGCTGGCTGAGCACCTGCTCTGATACAGTATCTGATGTTGCCCCGGATCTGTACCTGCTCGAACAAACGCAGGAAGATTCGAGAATAGAAGCATGATGGCCGATATTTATCAGGCTTTTTTCTGAGTGCTTATCTAGGCCTCCAGTCTGTCGTATATTTTGATCTGAAGATCTGAAGCATTTTAGATAAGTGTGCCTTGTCAGACACATTTGATAAAGATGGAGAAAGTAATTTAGTTCCATTAAAAGGACATTTTGTGTATAAGTTTTTCTGTAGCAATATGGCAGCAGCTATTACACAATCAAGATTTAAGTGGGTCCAGTTTTACAGTTTCATTCTCCAGTTTGTCAATCGTTTGTTTTAAATTCCCTCACACACACTCACCAGCTTAATCTTCTATATTACTTAGAAAATCTGCCAATCTTCAGCTAAACATAATTAAGCATGAAACTATGAAACATTATGTTTGCATTTAATGTATGTAATGCACAGCTTTGTTGAATTCTCTACACTCATCTGTCAATGATGTCATTGTTTTTGTATAACATATTGTTCTGAACCACTACTTTTATACTGTACACAGCTTCATCCATTGACTCTTGGACTATTTAGTAGCTGCAAAATCACAAACCAATCAGACCAGTTTTACATGAATGGTTATTGTCTGTTTATTTTCTTCAGTAAGCATTTCTATAATAAAATGTGTGTCAATCTATTAGAGTTTGTTTCACAATAATGAGTGACTGCACGTTAACATTTGCATATATGCCTTTTGTATTGTATGTATTGTTATGCCACATCAGCTGTTAAATGTCAACATGACCCGGGAATCACTACCTATTATATCAATGAGTTGTCGTTGAGGGACCTTCATGAGTCACAGCTCATCTCCACCCTGTACCTGTTAATCAGAATATCTATCACTATTATTAGCAAGGCCAGCTTGGAGCACGTAGACGGAGAGGTAATGGCTGTAAATCTTTTGACACAAAGTTTATTGTGACCCTGAGGTCAACTAGCAGGCAGTCTGAAGTGACTGATGTTGCCATGGTGATTACAGTTTGTCAGGGCACGTGGTGGGATGATGAAGGGATGATGAGATGGATGTGAGCATGCCTCGGATGGTGATGAAACATATAACATGTTGCACAGACTTGACAATTGACAAAAAACTGGCGGAAAAGCAGCTTGTTGCTTTAGCTACACTGCTTATTGGTCCCAGATTTATTTGAATGCAGTGATTGAAGTCGACAGTGGAAATACAAAATCCAGGACTGCCCCCACAAACACGAAAATTTGCATCCAAACTTACATAAGAGATAAAGGAAGAGAGAAGAGGGTCATGGTTTGGTTCGGATATCAATAAATTGTGTCACTTTTTTTACAACATATATTTAAAGATACAGTATTTCTGTTTTACACCAATCTCTGAAATGGGCATGACACAGTCTTAGATTGTGAACAGATTCAGTAGCACGTTTTACCCCAGTGCAATATGGGTACTGAACACATCGCAGTGACAATACCTCATATAGGGGCATAAACGCAACTCACATCCTCAGTGTCCAGTCAGGGTCAAGTGCAATGTACACTTATCTCTACTGTTTCTTGGTTGGTTAACATGCTTTTTTCTTTTACTCTGTATATATATATATATATATATATATATATATATTTACACTTTTTTCTTTTAAACTGTTTTGCACTATGCACCACAAGAGAGTTATCTTTTAATTTCATTGTACATATGTATAATGATAATTAAAGCATTCTATTCTATTCATTTGCATTTTGATCTGCTCTTTAGAGGGACCATACAGATCAAGTCATTAAATCCATAAATAACAGCACAATCAACACTTTCCTACACAGCTAATGCTGATTATAGAAGGGGCAGGTGGTGTGACTACAGAGACTATTATGAGTTTGCAACACTAATGTTGATAGTCCCATCCAGTGCAAATACTATAGTGGAACTCAACTTAAAAACTCAACTGATCAAGGGACAAAGTTACCCTGTCGATGCAATGGGAACACTCCAGCTGTCCAGATATCAATCAGCAGATCTGTTTTGGGGTTCTTCTATATTCATCAAACATTTTCAATAATATCAGTCCAAAAATGAGCATGTTTTTGTATAACAAAAGCATTACACCTCTGTCTGAACCATTTAGGAATCATAGAACACTAAGGTTAAGGCTACATCCACGTTGCTGCTTATAATTCACATACAGTTTTTAAGAGCTGAGAAAATTTTTGAATCACATCATAAATCACTATTCTACCTCAAAATATGATGCTATGATCTTTTGGCAAGATCTCCCAGCTCTACCCGGGTACCTCGTCCCAGTCAGTTCCCTTATTGGATGTTTCAATGGTGTTACAGAGTTCTGTGTAACACATCAGTCTGGAATCTCGCATTGGGTTTAACTTGGATTGAACTCTGGTATCTGTGAAATCTGAAGCATGTCATTCACATCATTTTTATTAAGCCATTAAAGGGATAGTTCTGGGTTTTTTATATGAATCTGTATGACATCCTTGTCGTCAGTGTAGTACATCCACACTGATTTACCCCCGACAGTGTTCTTGTTCAGTTTCAGTTGAAACGAAAGTAGTCCGGCAAGTTTTGTGGGGTCACTAAAATAAAACGTTTTTCTTCTAAAAACAGCACATATTCAAAAGAGTGATTTATTTGCATCACAAAACCATGTCCACGAAAGTCAGACATCGTAATCAGTCGGCCCTACTTTCTCTCTCTTCATATCTCTGTGCGCTGCCGCAAGATACCTGTTTCACTGCTGAAAAAGTTGTTGACTAGTGCACAGCAGTTAGCAGCATGACAGCGCACTGATAGGAAATGAGAGAAAGTAGGGCCAAGTGATTATGATGTGTGACTTTTTCAAGGACATTGGTTTGTAATGCAAATAAATCACTCTTTCGAACACATGCTGTTTTTAGAAGAACAAAGTTTTATTTTCGCAAACTTGCCGGACTACTTTTGTTTTGACAAAAACCGGACCAGAACTGGATTCACAGGACACTGTCGGGGGTAAGTCTGTGTGGATGTACTACACTGATGACGGGGATGAAATACAGATTCATGTCAAAAATCCCAAACTATCCCATGAAGTTACGCTTTTCTTGCTGCGGATGGAGGTATGGTCTTTCTACAATAGGCCACCTCCATCAGCTTTTCCTTTAATTTGTCTCTAACTTGCACAAGTGCTGTATTTAATTAATCAAAAGTCATTATGAGTGTGGCTGCTCAATCCAAAGAATCACTAGAGGAAGAGTGAAACGGATGCTTACTGGCAATAAGCCACACACACGGATATGCCCACAAAGTACACACACACTTAGACCTGAAGCTGGGCATTATGTAATGGAATTAGTGCTTCTCAAGGTCTACATGGATCATGTGGCCTGTAGGAGCCCACTAATGCACTGAAGCAGCCACTTTCAGGCACACCCTGACTCCATTGCTTTCATCTGCTCTCCTAAACAGATTTTACTGTACATGTGCTGGCTAATGGATATAATCTGTGATCGAAAATCAAGGATTTTATGTAAGATTTTCTGCACCATTTGAGTTATTACAGCGTGAAGTGCATAATAATTAAGAAGGGCAGTCACTGATGTAAATCTATTGTAACTAACCGGGGCATCTTAGGCTGTTGTAAGAGGATTGCAAAATTTAGAATCCTAGACAAATCACAAATGTTTCTCTTCACACGTTCTACCAGAACTACAGTGAATAAAGAGGTTAATATTTTAATAATGCATATTATTAATACAGTCTTCAGCCCAGATGTAACCCCTGGCTATAAATTAAACTCGCAGCTTCGTTGTACAACTACATTTTTCTTGTGCTGACACATTAGATAATTTCTTTTCCTACAAAGACAGTTAGGGCTTAAAAAAAAGGAAAAAGCCTTTTGAACAAAGTGTATGGAAGGAATCACATGTAATACAGGTTTTAGGTGACTGTTAGGTAACTGTTCAATAATTTTTAATCAAACATATGATTAGTGTTTTAGTGATCTGGAAATTAGTATCGTCTTGGATATAATGTAAACCTGATTGAATCTGTCGAGGTGTGCACGTGTGTATGTGGCTTTATTGGTTTTATGTGCATGTATGCGTGTCCATGCACCTGTGTGTAGTCCAGTGTCATAGATTAGTTATTGAGTGATGCTTAAAGCGAGAAGAGCAGCTACTTGTACCAAGACGCAGCAATTTTAGTGACCCTATATTTTATCAGAAAGTCACGCACATTTTGAAAATATGATGATATTTCTTTTAAAATATACAATTGTGAAAAGCACTGGCGGCTCATCCAGGGTGTCCCCCGCCTTCCGCCCGTAGTTGCTGAGATAGTCTCCAGTCCCCCCCCCCCTCCCTGCGACCCCCAAAGGGACTAAGCGGTTGAAAATGGATGGAATTGTGAAAAGCATTGACACCAAATTGTAGAAAAAAAATGCTGTATCAATATGGGTGGTATCCAACATCAGCGGTTTAAGAACAGTCCCACCAGGACCAGCTGCCATTCATTCACTGATATCCCTTCATACTCAGGTCTGAGAGAGCTTGCATCAGCACTCATTGATGGCTGCCAGGCTGCGACAGCAAGGGGAGACAGCTAGGAGCAAAATCCAACAGCGTCATCCTTCTGCTTTTTTTTTTTTCTCCCTTCCCATCCCTTATAAATCTTTCTGCTCCCCTGTGGCTAAGTTCTGCTCTGTGTGTCTGAACAGGTCATTATGCTCATGACATGTATGAATGTAGCAAAAAATAGGGGACACAAATCAACAATACTGCATGTTTCTATGCTCTATCCCCATCTGCCATCTACTGTACGAAGGCATTGAGTTGGAAAATCCACACTGCACTTGTATAAATACTTCATTGCTTATTCAATTTTAAAATGTAGTTGGAAAGGGGGGAAAGTGTAGCAACTGTTTGTTCTTCAGCCCTTCCCTGGGTGCATTTCTCAATCAGCTGTCTCAGCTTCTGTTCGACTTCATTCACTGAATTTCCCATCTTTCCTCTCCTCATTTCATTTATTTTCATTCTTACAACTCTTCTCTTCTTTCCACTTGCTCCCTCAGAGTTTTTTATTTGCAGAAACAGAGGTAGAGGACAGAATTTATTGTTGTTGTTGTTGTTGTTGTGACTTCATAATTACACATTCATGGATATAATTTTTGTTACTGTAGAAAACCCCAGGCGTAAATAATAGAATTGGGTAAATTGCTTTCTGTTGTTCAATTTTCAGTTTCTTGTGCTAGGCTTGGTGTTTTTCAGACTTGTTTTGAAGGCAGGAAACTTTTCAGAACACACCTATTCATCATGATATGAAACTTGTTGCATACGTCTGACTGTTGGTTATCTAACTTTTCCCTACTATAGTAAGACAAAAGACCTCCACTGAACACAATTTTATCAGATGAAACAAATATTTTATCCACAGACACTAAATGTTGTGGTAAACTACACAAACTATAGTTGCATTATTATGAAATTGTGTTCTGATAGTGAATAATCAATATTGATCCTGTTAGTTTATTTTGTTCAGTGAAATGAAGAAATCTTAATTATTAAACAAAATTAGTGTGAAGAGGGTTTTGAGGCACCCGTGGCCTTATCTTTGAACACACAGTCATATACAGTATCTTTGAGAAACGCCTTTACCATCTATGAGGTGACGGGGACAAATGTTTGACAGTTATTATTACTGAGTATCCAAGAATTAAAAGTCTTGAATTTACAAATCTGCATGTAGTACCTTAAATAAATCTTTAAAAGGTATTAAATTTGATATGGTAGATCTTAAATTATGGTGCCATGAAATTGTTCACTGTATTGTGCCTAAATGTGCCTGAGAAATGTCCAAACTGCACTCGATAATTTATATTGAAATTAGGAACGAATTATCGCTAACTTTGCTGCTGTTAATCCAATAAAGTTCATAGTGTCTATATTCTTATAGTTCATTTCGTTTTCTTTAATCAGTTTCTCATACCTGACATGTTTCGGAAAATCAGTCATCTTTAAAACACGTCACATACCATCAAGTAACACCTTTGATGAAGACGGAAGTTTACCGCCGAAACATGTCAGGTATGATGATAACTGATTACGTGTCTGACACAAAAGAAAACGAAATGAACTATTTGCAGCTGTTGGTGAGAAATGACCCGGAACGGTGGGAATGAAGGCATTGGAGTAAATAAATACATATTGTCCTAAATTGTAGGAGTCCTGGAAAAACCTGGTGGAGGCCCTATGCTCCAGTAGTAGTGAAGAGGATTAAGTAAGTAAAAAAAATTGTAGGAGTCACAAATTTTTAAATTAAAATTAAATTCTGGTCTAAGTAGTCTTAAAGCACTTTTAAAAAGTCTTAAATTTAACTTGTAGAAATCTGTAGGAACTCTGTTTATGTAAAACCAACAGGGTTTAGAGGGTTTCATTTGGAGCAATGTGAAACATACAGCCTATTGACAATTAAAACTATTAAACAAAACATACCTGCCAGTTTTATTCTACCAAAAAATGCATTATAATATGTAGATCGGTGTGTTTTCAACCTAACTTTATTACCAGAATAGCTCTGCAGAAGAATAATTTCTGTACATCAAAACATTTGTGCAGGGTGCCAATCCTTTATGTAACTGAAACAAACAAACAGGAGTCACTTCAGTACGACTATGCAGAAAGTGTCTTATCGACTTTCTGTTGTCCTCCTCCCCAAAGCTTGTCAAATGTCTGTATACCCAGTACTCAGAAACGATTAAAAGACTTGCTTTCTGGAATTCCCTACATGCTGCTGTCAGCCAAACTGACTCGGTTTGCCTGTCTGCCTTAGCTTATCTTTCATGCACTATACTGCGGTACCACAGGCATGCTGTGGTAAAATCTAATGCTGCGACATTAATATACTTCTGTATCACCTTCAAAAGTCATGCAAAAAGTCTGAAATTAATGTTACGTGTCATTAAGCAGTAATTTAAGACAGACACCTCACAGATTTGGAAATGTGTATGTAATGTTGGATTTGTTTCCAAACATTAGTGGCATCAATGACCATAAATAATGTGTCTCATTTAACCATTTTGTGTGTCTGTGCAGTACTGCTGCTCTGTTACCAGTGAGGATGTGTTGCTCATGCACCACACCATACCAAATGTTAATTTACTGCTTGGTGTGCTGATTTAGCCTCATTAACTGACATGGTAATTTTTTCCCACCAGAAATCCTGATTGCACACTGTTTGCTGCTTTCCATCTTCACATGTCCCCACAACCACACCTTCTTTTACCCTACAAGCTAACCCCTAATGCATGATCATTTTCAACGCAGCCTATTGATCCAGTATTGACTAAGTGAAAGCGTGGGATAGCAGAAGGAATGGGTTTAGCACATTCCAGCAAACCACAGGTCTAAGAAAAGAGATTATAGTAAGTAATTGTATTTTGTCTGAATTGAAATTTTATTGTGATTGTCAGTGTTGACGTAACAAAACAGCAAAAGTTTAAATCAAGTATAAGCCCTGTGTTTTGTAACCGCATCGATTAATGAAACCATGCACAACAGAATAAACATCTAATAGGAATCTATTCACAGTTAAAGTCTGGATTCAATCAAAAAAGCACTGTGTTAATCCAGTGTATGAGTCACAAAATAAGATTTTTTAGCATTTGCTTGGTACTGAGATAGGGGGGCACATGAGCAGATGGATGTGTATCGCTGATTTAAGAGCAGAGTGAGGACTGCTGTCTTAACACTTTAGTGTTCCTGTCATCCAAAATACATGCATAGAAGAAGAATAACGGAACAGTAAAAGAGTTAACACAGAGTTTAATGATTTCCCTTGAGGAGCATATTTGGCTTCTTGTCTATCTGTTTTGTTTACTTCCTGTTAGTCTCTATTACCAAAGTCACAAGAACGTGGAACAGAGCCAGTGACTAAATTACAGCCAGGGAGAAAATCTCTCATCAGCACAGTCATTCACTGCTCTTCCCATATGCTTCATTCACTGTAGCAGAGCTGGATAACAAATGGATAGTTCAAATCAGAAGTCCTGACAGTACTATGATGATGTACGGAAGATGTTGGCAGCCAAAGGGTCAGTGCACTACATCAAACTTTGTGTTTTTTTTCTTCCCAAGGACATAGATATATCAGTTCTGTGCCTGGCTTGATCGATTTATTGCATGTGTCTCAATACTTTTCATCTAGCACACACAACACATGTGTATCTTTACACTGTTGCTCAGCATCTCATGTTTATAATTCACACCAGTAGAAATATTTGTGGAATGTAGCCTGATTGTAACGAAGCAGAGTCTGACTCAGCTGTTTTGAGACCGTGTGACCGACAGGGTGACAGAGTTTGTGCTGCTGGATCTGCACTAGTGGTCCCATGGGGAAGGCCAAGGTGAGAGGAAAAACATCCAGACACACTCCCTGTCAAATATATACATAGCATACATAATCTAAGCTCTTCTTTAGTCAGATAGCCAAGCCTCCTTATGCTTCGCCTTCATTAGAATTCAAGAGGAAGCTCACTGAACCAAGCAAAAAATCAAGAATGATTGATCACACTTTGCATCTGCATCACCATATGGGAATTGAGAAATCTTCGTACTGTCTTAAAACACAAATAAAAACCCCTTACCATTCTGGTTCAACTTTTGAGTTTAGGTTGAGAATGGACAGTGCCTGAAGTTATCTTTCCATGTTCATGCTAAATGTTGATCATACCCTTTAGTTTGTTTTTTTTTTTTTTATAGTTTATGATCAGAATTCGAGGTATTTATTGCACTGCAACTATTTATTTATGCATTATTTATTTAATTAGTTACTAACTAGGAAAACAAATCAAATATCAAAACATGATCATTTTTGTGGGTGAGATTTAGAAGATTATCTCACCCAAATAAACATAAACATCAAGACAGTTACCAAAGAAGATGTGTGATGAAAGATACATCAAACACAGCTCATAACACAAAAGTGAGCAGTGATCTGTAATATATCTATTACCTATTTTAGTAGCCTAGTTAATTTGACATCAAATATTAATTGAGGGTAAAAATTACACAGTACATGATACATTCGTTGTTTTAATTGAAACCTCATGTTTTTACGATGTGATTTTCAACTGAAAGTAGAAGATATAAGTGTTGAATGACCATAGTATAATAAGTAGTCATTTTTACCCTCTAAATATAGGCTATTTTTTATTGTTATATGTCCTTTGCAAAGCAGATAATTAAGCTTTATATGTGGAGAAAAATTCCACAAAGTATGAAGTCTTTGATAGAGACCACCAACATCCAGCATGAGATGAATAATGAAGATTATTGATGGTCCTCTGAACGAGGTGCAGCTTTCTGCAAATGCAGCGTGTCAGCTTGTCTGGCCTATATTTTTAGCTCTCCCTGGTGCATAAAGTTTATTATAGCAAGCCTTAGAAAGGGCTTAGTGACTTTTCATTGTACATCATATGACATCTATCATAGTCATGCAGCCACACACTGGGCACCATTGGTGCCTGTTGAGTTGGGATAAAGGTTACTGCAATTTATTGAATGAATTTTCACAAACATGTTGCAGTTTCCTGTTTGTGTGGATATTTAAATTTCAAATTTTGTGGGCTAAATTTGTGTAATTGAAAATGAGATGGTGATGTTTTTTAGGAAAGCTGAGTCAAAGATTGGTCACAGTATTTGTTCAATTCGGACATGAGTTATGACGTGCATTGCAATTTTGGGTTTAGTTGCACTATAAAAATAGTTTCATTTTTTACTGTGGTTAACGTTGCATTAGCTCTGTCCCATAGGCATATTTATCCATACGTATGTTATTAAGTTTGAGATTCTTAAGTCTTCTAGTATGTCTTGTTTTTCTTTTTTTTCAGTATGCCTCACTCTGATTTACTTCCTTTTCTTTAATGGTTTTGCTGGCTTCTGCAGACGAGGCATTTGCTGTGGCTTGAAACTGACAGGCTGCGTGTTAACCCCTGCTGAACCTTGTGGTTCAGCTCTCACCCTGGTATCAGGATTGTGTCCTCCTGATGAATAGCACCCAGAACGCCCCTTGTGATCCTGCACAGAATGCTGAATCAAGGAGCTGGATTTATCGACCAGCCTCAGGGAGTGGTCATCTTGAGAAGTTCAGCAGCCCAGGAATAACCATTTGTGGCTATAATAATTCCATTATTCTCTTATGTTGGAATGTGATATTAATACGATTTTTAGGGCAGTGGTGGTCCCAGCAGTCAGAGTAATAAGCTCACACACACACAGCAGGATAGAACCAAGCCCCCTGTGATCTTGTCTTTTACTGCATCTTGTGTTCGTCCTCTATGACTTTTCCTCCTCCATCCATCCCTCTGTGCCCCCATCCCTCTCTCAGCATGACATTTTCTAGTATGACTCCACATCCACCGGGTGATTAGTGATGACCTGCTGTCAGTAACAAAGACACGCTCAGTGGGGCCAGCCCTACAATGCACGTCAGAACATGTACTGTAGCTGCTACTAGGACTCTGACCTCAAGATCATACGATGACCTTTTGAGGTAAAATCATGATTCCTGATCTCAGTCACATTTTTTAAATACAAGCAAGTGACAAAGTAAAACAGCAAAGTTTTTCTCTAGGTTTCTCCTGATTCTGGAGGATTAGATTGTGTGTGAGAATGCTTTTGTTGTTGTCTGATCACAAATTCTACATTTTTACAGGATTTTTTTAAATTTTCATCTAGATAACTGACATTTCCCATGTACATACAGTGTGTGAAGTCTTTGAATTGATTACCTTGATTGTGGTGAATTGAATATCTCCACACAAGCGTAACTCAGCATCTGTGTAAATCAGACTGAATATCAGAGTTCAGATGATGGACCCATAGCAGACAGACTTAGAATAACAGCAGCAGAACCACACAGTACACAAACTCTGCATGTTAATGTAGACTGAAACTAATAATATATAATACATAATAATATATAAACACTTTAGTGTGGACAGACAACTACGTATTTTGTAGCTACTTATCTAGTTAAGTATCAGTATACGTTGCCTGAAGTAATCTGACTAATTTAGGAACCTGTGCTAGCTGACAGTAAAGCTACAAACCCATAAGAGTTCCACAGGTCAGCACAACAGTCCCTCCAAAATTACACTGATAATTGAACTGTTATTTTTAAAATATTACATGATCTGAATGGTCATAAATCATATTGTTAGCCTCAAAGGCATATTTTTGGCCAAATTGTGATATTTGTGCAGCTTGGTGATATAACCTCTAACTATTATTGTGATATTTTTAGGCTATATTGTGATACACAATATAAAATAATTGGACATTTCCAATATGTCACTGTATAAATGTTAAATTCAACTCTTTCATGTATAGCATTATCATCCATTAGAATTTGTTTTCCTCAATATGTGCGTGCTAAAAATGGAAAATAACATTGAAATTATTTTTAAACTAGAAAAGCACTCAGAGAGCACAAACCTCCACCCATGCTACAACATGGCGGAAACTTGTACCTTATAGTAGGGCTGTAGCTATTGATTTTTTTTTTTTTAAGTCGACTATTCTGCCAAATCTTTTTAGAGATTAATCAAATAATCAGATTTCATCATCAAGCTGTCTTTATTATAGAATACAACAAATGCATAGCCTACATTCTAACCAGCGCTACCATGTTTCTCAGTTGCAATCACGTTAAATCGGTCAATGTGAGGCTACTGTTGAGTGGAAGATGGGTGTTTACCTTGTGCAGGTTTTGGATGTGTACTTACACATAGTGCACAATATTTTATGTTTTTTTTTTTAGTTTGAAGTGATCCTGAACTTTGGACATCTTTTGCCTTTTTTGGCCTCCTTGCTCTCTTCCACGGCACCAAATTGTTTGACACGTGCATCACTGTTTACACTTCATGTAGAACATGATCCCCGGGGCACATTGCAAGTGACTATTTAAATGACATGAATAATTAAATGAATACTTGAGAAAAAAAAATGATTTGAAGTCTTTGGTATTCGAATTACTCAAGTACTCATTGCAGCTCTACATATAATAATGTTTCCATTGTTTGTGATAACACTTCAACCATCTGCGTGACCACATTTTACATTACATTACATTTGGCAGACGCTTTTATCCAAAGCGACTTACAATAGAGGACATAAACATAGCACTAGCAGATACAAGGTGTAGAGGAAATATACAGAACAATAGGTGTGACTGCCGACTGGGGTTAGTAGGGTTTTTGTTTGTTTTTGTTTTTTGTTTGTTTGAGTCAGATAGAGTAGATTTACATTTTTGCATTTTTTGACTGATTGTTTGCTCTTCTAATATACAATATGTTTACATTTTGAGTTTATTTGTAGTTCTTTTCTCTGTTTCTCCCTCTCTTTTAGTATTAAATAGTAGTTGGGCTAATTTGTATGAGTTGGATTCTGATCACCAAATGAGGACATCAGTAACAAAAGGACATTGATTACATTTTCCTTTTTTGACCACTTCAATCTATGACGTATATTTATGGAAAAAAATAAGTAAAAGAAGATCTTCACAATGAATGGAGAGCGATGACATAAAAATTAAAAACTGGGTAACTTAAATATTTCAGTATCTCAGTATCACATGCACAAGTGAGGAATGCAGTGTCTAGCTGTAATGAAAAGCCTACAGCTTTTATTGTATGGTAAAATAACATCAACTTCATAGGACAGATAAATAGTCACAGACAGAAAACATTTAAGATAAAGAAAACCTTGCATCCTTTTATTTTGTCAGTGGTGGGATTTCTCAGTTTTAGATTTGTGGGCAGGAGAGAAGTTGTGGTGTACAGAGCAGAAGCCTTTTGACCATTGCTTGCATGAAGACCCTGTGACGTGGCCTGTGTTTTTGTGGGTTGTATGTACATCATACTGAGAGCAGAAAGCTGACACGAGCATTCTTGCATTTCTTTGACTCTTTACATCCTGCCGTGAGGAGCATATGTCATGTTGTGTGACTGTTGGCAGCACTGTCAAAGATACTGGAGCATGTTGTGGTGTATGTCCAGACTGTGTGACATGCCTGTTTACTGACACACATTTTACAGTAATTGCATTGATTCTGTTTTTCACTCATCTGGTTGTGTAGTTTCTTGGGTGTTCACATGTGGGTTGAGACTGTGTGGATTTGTCTTGTTCCTGTCAGCGTGCTGGTGTGAGTTAGTACACGTCAGCTCAAGAGCCTTCTGCAGTCCTGATTCATGACATGGCAGATTTGGTAGTCAGTCAGTCAATGTCACGATAGGGCAGAAGTGCCTGCCCACCACACCGACCACCCCACACCCCTCAGCCCATTTATCTGTTCTTCCGAGGCCATGATCGCAGAGATTGTGACATGTAACATGCAACTCCAACAACTGAGTCGTACTGCAGTGACCTTACACTAACTTCCCCTTGAGTTTTGAGGTTCATTTTCTTCTCCCATAACCAATCTGGGTTTCTTTTGTAATGGTGGTTTTCTCTTGTCCAACCAAGTTTTTTTTGTATAACTTATTACTTCTACTGATGTAGCCAAAGGTCGTACACTTCACCCGAACTTATAATGGCTATAAACACAGAAGACAAAATCGGGATCGGGAAGAAAGCTTTCGCTGTCGTCTGGTTTGCAGGATAATGTGCAAAGTAAACATTTCAGATGCATAGTGACAGGATTGGCATTTTCCTACCTTCCTCTATTTGTGTGGTACCATTTTGGAAGTCCTTCCAATGTTAAAGAGCAGCTACCCCAGTACTGCTACTAGAAGTGGTTTAGTGTTTTTACAACTGTTTATCTTTAAGCATTATTTTGGTTGTATTATGTGCAGAACAAAAATGACATTTAAATACTGTGTAAAAGGTAGAGAACTCTCAACTCAAAATTAAATACAAAAACATTGTCACTAAATTGTTTAACAAATGGAAAATAGAATTATTGCATTAAAATATGCCTTTAAAAAACACGATGTACTTCAGCCCAGAGGAAATGGCAAAGACCCCAGTCTTGGCCTGAGATCACCTCAAAATGATCAGATGACAGATGGATGGGGGAGGAAGGAGTGATAAACTGACAGTGTTGGGATGAGAAGTATTACAACAGTGTGTCAGCTACAGGGACAGTATATAGGGAAGCTTCTGATGCTCAGCGTTGTGTGTTTTCAAGTACATGTATGGATGTGAATGTATGACTGAACACAAACGTATACTAGCCTGTCATTAGCCTACAGGAATGTTGGTGAAGCAAATGTTAGTGTGGTTTTTATTATTGATATCCTGATTGATCAAATGACAATTGCATAAGCTAAAGACTAAGTCATAGACAGACAGATGGTTGAACTGCAGTATTTCCATTAGAGTTGATCAGGTTGAAATACTATGCATATACTATGTACTATGTGTACATTTTGGTGAGTGGCATATTAACTGAACAGCAGTTTCTGTTTTTGAGTTAATTATACACCAATTGTGAAATCCTGGGCTGATACCAATATAGATGTTTATATTTTTGAATAAGCACAAATTCAATTATACAACTTTATGAAATAATCATAAATTCAACCTCAGTAGATGAACATTAGCCACTGCCATCAGTAAAATGAAGTGAACATTTGCCATGTTAACATGACCAATATTGGCTAATACTCGTGTTCACGCAATACAACTCCTCAGTTTGAATAAATGTGAAAAATCATGATCCCCTGCCATCAGTCAAACACCAGTGCCCAACTCTGTAGTTATGACAGTAACATAAGCTATTACTGTCATCATTTCCTTCAGGATGCTTGCCCTGGTGGGCATTGCCAGTTATCACTAAGCTTGAGTAATGTCAGCTGTAGCTGAAAGGAGAGTAGTCATGTTACCTCGGTGATACTACATCAGTTTGGATTTGTAACAGCTGATATGAAGCAGACCACCATGCTGTATAAAGTTTGTAAAAAAAAAAAAAAAAAGTCTAGTCCAGTGCAAGAAACAATAATACTACTTCTTTTTTTTCATCACTTTGCCACTTTCTTTGTTTCTGAAAGTTGTTTCTTACTGATTCTCATTCTCAGCTCAGCCTTGGTCATCCAGTGGGAGACCTGCAGAATGACTCACTTCTCCCCGTAGTACTCTCATATATACACAGTGACACACCAGCCTATGGCTGTGAATAAATTCAGTGCATATCTCTGCACTAAAATACATTTGGCATCATGTCAGAACTCTCCATTCTAAACACTCTAATGATACATTTGGGATAGTTTGAAGTGCAAATACTACGTGTAGTTCCATGTAGTATTTTTTAATCATGTCCTATCTTGTTTTACATATACACAGAAAAAATGCTTCACATTATGAATCATCTGTAAGACTGAAAAAAAGAGGCCATGTTTCCCATCCCTGTGGTAATTGATAGTGTGTAAATGTAATGTGTGCAGCAGAGTATTGTGATTGTTCTCTACTCTCCTTCAACTCCTCTTATATAAGGAATCACTGACCTTGCGTCAGTATGTCTGTGTATGAAACTACATCCCCATGAGCCCCAAGAGCTCTGTGCTGTCCCTCACTGTCACCTCTGACCCCTCCCCATAGAGAAAGTACAAGTAAAAAGAACATCTCAGTATGCAGTCATTGCTTCCAGACATCCATCTCTCCCATTACACATGGATACTGTAGGCTGCTTTAACATGTGACTTCCTAGCTCACTTACCTCCCTCCCTTTCCATCTTTCTCTTGCACCTGACCTCTACTTCTCTATATCACTGTAAAAGTCATGTCCACACTAATGGATTCATTTGTGCTTTGGCCTTCCAGTCACTCTCATTCAGTGTTTTCAACCACAAGAAGTACATGTCTCTGCAGCTTCACCTTGTTTTCTGGACAGAGAAAACAGACCTTTAGGAAAACACAGGGTTCTCATGTGATCTCAGACCTCCGATGTTCAGGACTACACTGTCTAACAGTCATGAGGAGGATGTTGTGTCAATCTGCTGTCTAATATTGCCTATTTACAATATATGAAGTAACTATAATTTATATATGTTTAACTTTCCTAAATCTATTATGTTAAGTGTATGCACCTCCTAACACATCTGCTTTCCTTCCTCCCTCCTGTATTAGAGTATGTCCGTCTTCACACCCCCTCTTAATTCAGTATACACTCCTTTTTGCCCTCACTCATTTATTTTCTCATTACCATTTTGTGTCCATCACTCTTGCTCCTCCCACTGCTGTGCTGACTGCTCCCTCCCATCATGGTGATTGTATATAGGCCTTATGGGAGGTACTGACGTTGTTGACCATGTGCAGCTGAGTGCTTTGTATTAGTTATGCACACATGACTTTCAGACACAGTGGCTCCCAGCTTACCTTCCTGCTTCAGTATTGGCTCTTTGCTTTTGCCTTTTTCTGTCTTTAAAAATTTGATGCACTTTCATGCACCATTTATGAATTGCAGGATTTTACCCTGTCTGCACCCAGTCTTTCCACAAGTATAATGCTTATTTTCAGTATCTTTGGTTAAGACCTGTGAATGAAGTGCATGCATGATATCAGGATTTAGTCTATACAATATCGAGGCAGTAGACCGTGTTTTGATTGACCTTGAATATAGGGTAATGATATGCTAATAAGTTATACGTATAACATATGGCTTAACTTTATCTAGGTTAGCACATTACATTGTCTCTCCATATTTAGGACATCAGGGACATTATTATGGACACAAAATGTTTGCAGAGGGGAGACTGAAGTGGATGTATTAGAATGGTTAATATTATGAATAAGACCTAAATTATAGTTTGAAGATTACTGTGGGTTTATTTTGAAGAGATATAAACTATCATCAGCATTAAAAGGATAGTTTGGGATTTTTGACATGAATCTGTACGGCATCCCCGTCATCAGTGTTTTCTCTGTGTCCGATTAATATTCACATTGTCTGGTGCTGAAATGCTGTGAAGTTGTTTTTCCAGCCATGCATCTGATACAGTACAGGATGTGTTTCTTGGAGACATTGAACTGGTTTTAATGTTTCAGTCCCTAATGGCAAGTCTTTGGCAGCAACAACCCTGTTCCCAGCCATGCTTTGGCCACATTCTTGCAGTGCATAATGTCAGCTGGTGTGTCATATCTGAGGCACAGAAATTAGGTTATTTTGTGGAAAAACACAATTTAAAAAAAATTTCTTTTATGTGGCACACTCTGACTCTGGCTCAGTTTCAGATGAGGCCATTTCCTGCATCTTACCAGAAAAAATCCCGCTCCTAGACTTGTTATGGCTAGAGACTAGCAAGCCATAGTCTTCAACCTCCGGTAGGCAACGTTAGTCTGGTGGCCTGATAAACGAAGATGAATGAAAACATTCTAATCATGACAATAGTGTCTAACTAGCTAGCAGGCTAAATTAATCATGTAGACACGTAGGCTATCTTAAAGATCAACTTCTATTGTTATTTCATTCATACTGCTGTGTCACCACTATGGTTGAACGCATTGTGCGTCATTTCTGTGAAAAATTATGTCCGATTTCTCTTGCTTGAAGATGTTTTCTGTAAGCTAGAAGAGGTCTACTGGTTGAAGGACTGGCTTTTCTGGTATCTCTCATGAATATTGATGATGCGTTCATAAGGCACCTCTGATTGGTTTAAACAAGGGTAAAAAAAAAAACAGGAAAGGAAACGCCCAGCTGATTGTTGGTCGACCCACAGCGATCTGTTGATGGAAAGTCCGTAAAGTTTGTGGATTTAATAAAATATCTTCGGAGATACAACCGTACGTCTACAACCCTGAATCAGACGAGGATGAAGATGAAAGTGAACAGACAATTCCGATTTGTTTGTCGAAGAGCGTATCCGAATGGTAGACTAATGCTAATGCATCACCTAGCTTCTGTCCGCTGTTCTTCCTCTGGGATGAGCCCATGAGCGTACCACACACGGCTCTGGGTGAGGCTTATGACCTAGTGACGTAGATAAGTTGGTCGGTAGGTAGGTCGGATTTCACGTCTTGGAGTGCTGCGTGCATATAATGCTTGTTGTGACCCACCACATTGTAAATAGAACTACTCAAAGTGTTTTTTAGCAGATGGAGCTCTTTAAGCTAGGTTTACGTTCATGGTGGCCACGCCAACCCCCTTCACCCAAAACATAGTACGCTGTGGGATTTTGGCCATTTTTTTCCTCCATATTCAAGTTTTGTGATATGAACAGTGCACTATGTTTCAGCAGAACAGGGCTTTTGTGGCCACCAGGAACATAACTTAAGCTTTAAAAATCTGTCCCACCCAGCCTCTGAAGCCTCAGCCATGCTGCTCTATGTTTTCTTGTGCTACACTTCACAGTGTGCGGGCACGTATCAATACCAATGTGCTCAGACCCAATGAATCAACAGCCAAATTCTTTGCCAACTCTTGTAAGAATCATTTTGGATTGATTTAATTAGTTTGTTGTTGTGGCACTAATTTCATCGTTATGATACCACTCGTTGAGGAGTAAAGGGAATAGTTTCACCCACTTACACATGACCTTTTTATGTATTTTCTGTACCTGTGTGCAATGAAGATAAATCAGTGTTGGAGGCCGTCAGAGTTATAATCTGGGTGGGTCTGTGCAGAATCCAGGTGAAGTGGAAAAACACTACACACACAAAAAAGAACTGCTAAATGTCAGGTACACTCGGGTGACCAATGAAAATGTTTAGTTGCACTTGACAGATTTTTCATTGCATGTGCTCTCTGGAGCCATGCCATTACTCAGAAACAGAAGGGGAGATTGTGGCCATATGTCACATTTAGTCAGATACTGAATTATTATCTCTAATCTCAATGTCAATCTTGAAATTCTAGTGATTGTATAGATATTCTGTGCTGCAGGGTTGTGTTTGAAGCAACCATGTTTTAGGATTTGTAGCTTGTTTGACAACACCCATATTTTTTTCTTTCTGGCATTGTTTTATTGGCCAAGCATATGAACACAGTTTGGACTGTTCATAACTTCCGTTTTGACAAAAAAAAAAAAAAAAAAACACATACTCACTACCTTTTTGTTAAATTAATTAAGTCCTCAGTACATAGATTAAGAATCATGGATATAATTTAGCTGGTTGGTGGTAACAGTAATTTGTTTATGTGCTTATTTTGCTGCATTTTATTGAACTGTATTTTCCTATATCAGTTATCCTGACGGTGAACTTGACTTTTTTTGGGGCCTGAAACAAGCCGGGGAGCCTAGGATGCCAACAGAGTGATGACGTTAGAACCTTCTCTAAGAGACAGCTCTACCCAGCATGCTTTGCTAGTAGTGTTTCTGCAGTGCTCATAAATATTAAACAGTTATGAAAAGAGAGGGAGGAGGCAGATTGAAGGAAAGTGAGAGAGGGCCGGCATGAAGCTGAAAAAGAGGGTAAAGGAGACAGAGAGTGCTTGACAGAGTAATGACAAGAAATAAGCAGATATGATGTGCAGCCAAGTAAACTATTGAATTCAGAGTTCAGGGATGTCTCAACCCGTGTCCTGTGTTCTTATTAATCTTCGCTGTTTCTCTCTTGTGTCTGCATTTTTCTGTGCTAAAGGCTGAACATCAAACAGACACCCAGTTGTAAAGAAAGAAAGAAACAAGAAATTGTCCAGACATGAACAAATAAGAGGCAAAATGTCCACAATGGAGTCACTGGTTAGAAATGCAATCAGAATGTGCAGGGTCATTAGCCTTAAAAAGATAGTCATTTATGAAGATAGACTGACAAATATGAAAAGAATAATGAATTTTAGTCCAGAGGAGAATGTGATAACATTTGCTTTAGACTGTTTTAGTAGTGAGGAACAAATCTAGCTGAGTCACTCATTGTAATGTTCTGTATTTTATTGTGGTCACACAGAATGACCATGCATGTATCAGATGTTTTTACAGGACACAACCACATTTCATCAGAAATAACCTAGTATGTTTCTGTGTAGCACAAACAAACAGACAGTTCCCTTTCTGTCATGTTCTTTTAGCATTTGAAATCAGTATTGATATCAAAAAGTATGGCATTCCTAGGCATTACGTTTTATGTTTTGCCTTGAATGCCTTCATCAAGGCAAAAAGCCATACAATATTAATTATATACTCTACATGTGCACGCTTCACACACTCTCACTATTTCATTGTGTTAGTCTTGTCTATTATGTATTTGAGTGCATGTCGGTACCATTATCTTTATAATGGCTTTATGCACAGTTCAACTACTTCCTGAACTTAAAGCAGCTTCTTTATTTTCTGTCTTTCGTTTTTGGACACACTCATTAATCCAGTTGTATCTGCTACTTTTTGTCATGACCACCGTGACAAGACAGGAAATAAAGGAGTCTACCTTGCATATTAATCAATTAAACATCTGTGTAATGTATGTGGGGTTTATACATGTAACGTAGTTTGACATCAAAATATAACTAAATACATATATGTTATTTTTGTTTCAATAAGGAAAGCATGCCTTGATTGTAATGGGTTGGAGAAGCAGTGGCCTGACAGAGGCTATAAATATTTCATGTGTTCTGTTTTAGCACAAGGATAGAGAAGACAACAGGAGGATCCTCATTTTGATGTGTCTCATCATTGTTTCACAAAGCAGGAATTGGGTGCACTGCAAAATAAATTCAAGCAAATAAATCCTTGAAATGCTTTGTTTATAATTGAATTGTTTCCTATGTTTTTTTTTTGTTTTTTTTAAGATAGACTGCAACTGAAGTGCAGAGAAGTCCTCTTTTACAGACATGATGCCACACATAATATGATATGTTAGGCTGTTCCACTGCCTCAGGACAGTATTACCTTTTCTCTTAGACAACAGACTCTTTTCAGAGGTGAAGTGAATGAAAATGAATAAAGTATGAGGATGAGTAAAAACTCGTTTAAATATCAGCTGCTGAATTAATAATAGCCATTACCAGCTTGTACTAATAGTGGTACAGTAAATGCACATTCATATTTAGCCATGGACTTCATCATTATGAACCACATATGTGCATCCAAAGTAAATACCAAAGACAGAAATCTTTGGAAAAAGTGCATGTTAACAGATAAGATTTTTACGTAGATCATTTTATTATAATAAATATAAAAAAACATAATGTGTTGCACAGTTTTTGAACCCCTCGGCCAAATATAACAGTTATGTCAATGAAATGACATGTTGCCTTTGACCTTGAAAAAGTAGGTCAAGGTGACATATCTTCAGTAGACTTCTGCTCCATGTAAAGATGCATCCACAGTTTAAATTTGGTATAGATGCATGCCAATGCATTGTTCAGATAATGTGATTACATTGTTGAATGGACAGACAGACAGACAGACAGAAGGACTGACGACAAAATGATTACAGTACCCCTTCGGCCCAAAGTTGGCTGAAGGGTCAGTCCGGTCAGTATAATTGTATTGCTTTGACACAATGCATCTGTTTATTATGTAATACAGACACAATGGAGCACTACAGTTTAAAGTTTTCAATAAACTGTTGAGTATCTTTAAATGTCAGATTAAATTTCCGTACATTGGAGGGGTAAATGTACTTTTGTTTAGAGGCAGACAAATAAATGCATAGGCTTGTATTGAGTTTTGTCCTTACCTGTCTGACAGTGGGTTAGCTAATATATAGGTATGGACTGTATGCACTACCTCCACCCTCAAAAATGCAATCTCACACACTCTCACTCACACTCATGACATCCATCCATCAATATTGGATCAACTCCCACTCTGTAGAGCCTGCAGGACTCTATTGATTTTTCGTTCTCTGAGCTATGACTTCATCTCACCAGGCGTAGACGTGCTTGTGATTTGATCTCAACTTTCCTGAGCAGATATGTAACATTTTAGTACCTTATATATCGATTTAGGTCACTAATCTCCTTTCATATTATTTCCTATTATATCTCTTTAGACATTATTAGTAATGTAATAATTACTTTTTCAGCTACAGTATCTCATAATTACATTTCCCTGTTGTTATCCTAAGTATCTACAATACATTGAATAATGTGTTGTTGTTTTTTCATCAAATTTCTCGGCATTTTCTGCATATGTTCATAGTGATTATGATTAATAGATGATGTCCTTTAAGTTTCTATGTAAAATTATTTGAGGCTAGAGGTAAACCTGGGTTGTTAGCTCAAGCTTAACAAAGCCTGACTGCATATGTGTGTAAAACAACTGCAGTACAATATGATTTAAGGAAAGCAAGTGTTGTCATTGCTGGACTTCGGACATAAACTTAAGATTTTCACAGATAAAACTTTAAAATAAAGGAGAGTTTGTTGCAATGTTTGGAATTAGTAAGCATCGTATTCCAAATTTTGGGAAGAACGATGTATTGCACTTACATTTTTCTAAACTCAGTCATGGTGTTTGAGTTAATTTATGGAAACAACAATATGAAAATGTAAGGACAGCTAATTGAGCTTTACGATAGTTCAGGAAGGTCTGGCAGCCAGAGCTGGACACATTACAGTCCTGGTGTAGAGTCCAAGAAAGATGAATGGGTTGAAAAACAACCTTAATCTGTAGTGTTGAAGAGGTGATGGTCCAGGAGTGTACAGACACTCCCAGGAAACCTCTGTGGAAACAAATCTGCAGCTGTTGGACTCCAGGTCTCCATAGCCACAAAGGCAAAAACAGGAGAGATAAGAGGAAGAGGATGGACGAGGAAGAGGAGGAGGCTAACAGATGCTCCGATTTCTGAAACAGTCTGTGTTTGTGTTTGCGTGTGTGAATATGATGAATGATTCTAGTCTGGATACCCCAGTTCCCACAACATAATAAATCTGCCATTAATAATTTAATAAAACACGTTTATGAGGTTGTACTGGTGCATTTTAGTGAGGGTAATTGTAATTATAAACTTTTTCATAAACTTATATGTATTAGATTTTTTTTTCAAACAAAAGTACAGTTTTGCAAGTACTTTGAAAGACATAATAAAATTATAGACAATGGTACAAACTAGGGAAGGAACCAGCTTTTTTGCTTTTATTTCTAAAGTATTTCAGGCCTTCGTCATGCTATCTTTACAAATCCGGTTATACAAAGAAATGAAAACAGTTCCATCAGTAAAATGTCATATTATTTGTCAAGTACTGTCAGTCAACAAGATTGCTATTAGCTGATGTTGACATCCTGCTCTTATATTTGTGTATCCAGCAGTATTTTAAAGCCTGAAGTAGGGCAGTGAGTTGTGAAATCAAGATGAACAGAGGATGTTTAATATAACAGTTACT
>JAPSES010082177.1:0-25581 GCA_029822895.1 Maxillicosta whitleyi | reverse complement strand
TCTCACACAAAAAAGTGTTTTGCCAAAGTTTAACTTCATTTTTTTGGTGTTAATAAAATATTTGAGACTGCTTGTACGTAGTGGGATAGGGACCAAGTGATTTTGAACAGGTTCCTCTCCAAGGTAACCAAATATGTGTATCTTTCGTCCCTCCAGATGCTGCCTGGTTGCCATCTGGCATCCTTATTTTTGCCTGGTGTTATTTTATTGCTGCTTTTCCCACACACATAACGCCTCCATACGGTTTCCATAGCAATGCTATTACTGAGATGACGGTTTCCTCTTGTTGTTACCACTCTTGACTATCAAGTGTCCATATCTGGAGACTTTCTAGCAGCCGAGAACGCTGCTCTCTGCAACAAATAGCTAATTGTAGTGCAGGTAGTGTAGGAGTATATGCTTATTTCATTCTGCATGTTGGAGAACAACCTGATGCTGTACGTTTCTATACAATAACAAAAAAGTTAATGAAACTTTTGCCTTACATATCACTCTTCAAAATTTTATCAACAGGATCCTCAAAACTAGGGGTACTGACATATATTATTTGTCCACAGTGTAGTAGAATAATTTTCTGTGATGATGGACAGTCAATAATCATAAAACAAAGAAGGGAGAAAAGAAAAATGAAGCATTTATCCTGTTTAAATGGCCCTGAGTGCTTTCATATTTACAGCAGTGACCTGGATGGATACAGAAATGACCTAAACTACAGTGGGATGAAGTGTTTACTGACACACAGGAAAAAAGCTTCCAAGCTTGGTACAAACAGCCCTAAGGTTGAAAATAAGTGTGAGAGGACTGTACGTTGCTCGGAGGCTTTTTATAATGAGGCCCTTTGTCATTTGTGGATGCAAAATGTTTCAGTCCAGATCCTAATGGCCCCAGCGGCGTGATGCACAAATGCACACATTCCACCACTGGTGACTGGTGATTTATTTATTTTTTCTTAAAGTAAACAAAAGCTGGATTAATAAGTTGTAATTGTATCTTTAGTGACGTCTTATGGTGTAGTTGTAGATTGCAACCAACTGTGCCCTGCATTGCAGTGGCTGGTAGAACCATCACATGCCCACACTTGAAAACCGTGACCTTCAGTCAGCGACCTGATGACAGTATCCTGGTGAGGGCTGAGGATAAAAACAGAAGGTCTACATAAGCGCCAGTGCCTGTTTTATTCATTTGTGTCTTTTCTCTGTGGTGCTAATATGTGACAAATCTTAGTAAGTTTAAGTGTTGCATTGGGCTGCATTGCTGCAATATGACTCAAGTGCAACACCATATGGTTTTTACAGAAGATTAGTACATTACCTTTACTAGGGCATTAACTGAAAACCTGTTTTTTTGACGCATTGTCGTCTGTGGCACAAGTCGATGTTACTTTGGAGGAGTCGACAAGTCGTGTGTTATTCTCTCTCTCCCTTCTATCACCGTCCATTAAGTTCATGTCCACACTTATCTTTCTGCATGAAAACATTGAGCACTAGGCAGTGATGCGCAGATCAGAGGACTGTGGTCAGGTTGGAGCAGGTCCAAAAAATGTTGCTTTATTTGCGGGTTTAAAAAAAAAAAAAAAAAAAAAAAAAACCTGATCTGTGCATCACTAGCTCATGGACAGTGAAGGAAGAAGATGACTCAGATTAGGATTGAGCTGACTGATCTAGAAAAACTCTGGTCTAAGTAATGTTCTGTGAACCATGGAAGCACCAATACTGAATAATACTGTGGACATACAGTGTGTTTGGAGTATTCTGTTCAGTTAGTTCATGAAGACAATGCACTCTCTTCTCTAACTGCATCTTGGCGGCTGACATTTAACCTTTTCTCACTTTATGTTTTTCACTTAACTTTAAAAGAAAATTCAAGGTGTTTGCCTGTGTTTGGTTTTGTTTAAATGTTTCAGAAGGACTGCTGATGCGTGTGTCTGTAAAGTTTTTTTTTATTCTGCTCTTTACTGTACATTGTTAATGTTCCAGTGAACGTTAGTACCAGTTTCTCGTTGTTGAACGGCTGTGTGTCTGTGGTGTTCCTGTCAATGTGATGACAGCACATAATGAGTCGACTCAACTTCGACTTTGACAAATAAGTTGACTGGAAAAAAATCTGAAATCACTAATGCTCTAACCTTTACAGTTCATTGAACTCTAGGTAAATGTGCCTAATTTTTTTATTTTGCTCCTTATCTATTTATTTATTTATTTATTTTTTAATAACTGTGCATTTATTTATGTTGTTATACTGTTAACTTTAATATCATTGCAAATTGTATTGATCTGTACACCCAAATTTTGTTGCACACAACTATGTAATGAGAATAAAATCTATTCTGATTCTAATTCAAGGTTTCTAACTAATTGGATTTTGGCAAAATTAAGACTATCCACAACATAGTGTCTGGAATGAGACATTGAGTAACCAAAGTTACTAGATAAGTTTTCTCTTGACATAATAATCTAAGTAGTGTAAAACAATACTCAGGTACTCAGGAGACGTGAGGTAAGTGGTTGTTATGGTGTGGGCTAATGGTCATGATACTTTTGACAGTTTCTTCTTCACCAGCTGTCTCAAGTCTAAATAACTAACTGTAATATAATGCTCCTCTGAGAACAATGACAGCCATGAAATGGAAACACTGGGATTATGACCTGGTGGTGACCTGCTTGCTTGAGTGTGTGTATGTGTATGTATGTGTGTCTGGTTTTGACATTTTGGATGATGTTGATATTGTGAGTAGAGGTGGCAGGTGCAGTTTGGCATCTTTCCACGGTGGCACACCTTAGTGTTCAGTGACCAGATAATGGAAAATAGGAAAATTATATTTTAAATTTTTGCTTCTGCTGAGCTGACACAGCTGGAAGGTAAACCAACCCAGATTATATTTTGTGGTTTAAAGTTTGGCTTACTTTCTTTTAACATTATCAGACGATGTCCTGTCCACAGTAATGAATATTTTTTAAACAGATCGTCTTATAAAAAAAAAATATGTGCACATGACTTTCATTTTTAGATCATATCTCCATTCCACACAAAAATAAACTGGTACAACTGTTCAGACAAACCATTTATTCTGTTTGACTTATAACTGAGGATACCAGGGATAATACTGGATGTAGCAGACGCAGAGGCTTTAATGTGTCATGAATGTGGGCAGCAGCAACAAATGAAGTTATAAACTGAAGTTACTGTAAGTGTTGGTTGAGGTGTATTGGTTATATTATCTGGATTTGTCCATAATGTCGATCCTATCCATCTCCCAAATATATTTCTACTGATCTTGATTTACTACAGAACGTACACTGGTTTATATAAATGGATTTGATATTTCAGGTGCAGGTTCATTTATAAAAAGGAATATTAGACATTCACAAAATGGGGTTTGAATCCATCTTCTTCCAATCTAATATTTTATAGACTATTTCTAATATAATATTTATTTTCCCTGTCTACATGGATCCACATTACCTGGAGTTTTCTTTGGAAATCTCACTTTTTGCAGTCTTGCAAAATATCTACATTAGTATGGGGTAAGAGTGAAGTTTATTTTACTGCCTTTGAGCTTCGTTATGCAACCAGTGTCATCTGTTAACTCTGTTTTATTTTGTATTGCATCACCCCCATTTACTGTATTTGTCATCCAAAAATATTTAGTGACAACTGACAGAGAACATGTCATTATAATTCTTATGCAGCAACCATAAAAATAAGACACTTTTTTAAAGATAAAAAATATTCTCATCAAATTGAACAAAGTTAGGTTGTATGAAATGCAATTACAGAGTTCAAGTGGGACAAGTTATTACAGACATATTACAGCTTCAGCTCAGTGTTGTTCCTCTGACAGGCTGTGCTTTGGTTGAATATGGAGCTGGAGTAGGGGGTGCATTCCTGTCATTTGAGACCCAGTGCATACATGACATAGCTTCATGATGTCCAACATAATTGACATGAGAATAACCTGAGGGCCGAGGCTTCCAGTTGTAGCATCTTTCACCCATGTTCTGCTCTGGTGCGAAATATAAACCTCCAGCTTTAAGGTTACAGATAACTCCATAAATAATCCAAGGATTAATACCCACGATACTAAACTTTTAGTAAATAATTGCCCAGGAAATGAAATCATGCACCGTTCCCAGTAACATATTTGAGGTCTATCCAGATCAGTCTCAGTTATATAGCAAGCTACTGATGAATATTCACATGTCACATATTTAACACTTAGGGTGAATTATCATAATGTGGGACACTTTAATCTTTACATTATATATTATTGGTATTACCTTACCATGTTGGCTTAACATTGTAATATACTGCAGAAGTCCGAAATACAAAAAATGTCACACATTAGGGCAATCTACCCTATTTACACGAACTGTAAATAGCTTCCCCTTTTCTTAAAATGCAAAATATTAACATGTTAATGTTAATTCTGTAGCTGCTTTTGCTTGAAACTCCACATATAATGATTATGAATGAGCTTGATGAATAATGAATAAACTCAAGGTGATACAATCCAGTTGAGTGTGTATAAGGCAGATGGTTGATTGATTTATACAATATAAAGAAAAATATAGTTCTCAAATCTTACTGCTCATCATCTTGACTTAACTTCTGAATAAAGAAATTGTATGGAGATGCTACACATTCAAGAATCTGAACTGTAATTAAGCCACCCTTAGTCACAAATCCAAGGTTCAAGTTCTCAACACTGACGTTTTATTTCGCCAACAAGGAAAAAAAGCACCCTAGAACTACACAAACAAGACAAACATACCACAGTCAGTCAAACACAAACACAAGCTTAAGTGATATTAAAATAATAACCAAACAAAGCATAGCATACCACTTTTTCTGGCTTGTGGACTAAGAGAGAATGTTACAGTTATTGAGCTTAAGATGATATAAACTTGCGTTGGATTTTGTGAGCATGAGACAATAAAACTTACACCTTGTAGCCTCACTAGCTCATTCACAGTTTTCTCAAACATTTCACAGGAAGTGACACAAGTATTATGCATCAAAGGAACTTGAGTACGTTTGACATATTGCTATATTAACCTTAAAATGAATTACATCACAATTTTAATATATGGTCATCATTAATTTCATATGAATTTGTGCAATATTTCAGTATGTAAATTAAAATACATTATCATTTTAATTGTGCAAAGTATGCAAAACTAGTGTAAAATATGCAAGACTGAAGTACATGAGAAGAAACCATTAAACGAGTGTATTATATGTTTTAATAGAAAACGTTTTCTTATATAAACATAAAATTCTACATAGAATCCTCATTTGTCATGGTCTGTTTGCTTGATTCGGCTTTGAGTGTTGGGTGTCCTAACATGATGGGGGTGTGACAGCATCATGTCACCATTTGTATTGAGGGCCAAATCTATCTGGTGATGGGGGTAAATTAAGTTGCTAGAATTATGGATTTTAGTGAATTTGATTGACTGATGAAACATTCATATTCTCCCTTGTTCTTTGTCATTGTGCTCTTTGACCTGTGGCCTCAGACGTAGATGGATGTGCGGATGATTTGAGGATAATACATGCATGTGGATGAACTGGAATGACATACAGGCTGACAGCTGTGACGCTGCAGTTTTCTCTGTTAGTCACAGGTCAGTGAATGCCATTCATCTGCTGAGGAGAATTTAACCGTAATAAAGAGACTGGTCTGACTGACACTGAGGATGAAAAGTACAAATTGACAGATTGAAGCAGAATTTGTGTGTTTGTTTTACAATTCTGTAAGTCAGAGTTTAAGCAAAACTAAATCCATACCAGGTTATATTTTGCATTTGACTTTTTAGATGTTATCTTGTCTGAACAAAATAAAAAAATCGAATATAATTTTAATACGGATGACAAAATCCATACCAGGTTGCTGTCCTCCTCTGAGTTTGGATAAATACTGGGAACAGACCTTAAATACATGTTTGTTTTTGGAATGTGATTGTTCTACTTTATGGTCCTCTTCCTCTCCCTCCTCAACCTCAGCAGTCTGTTATTTTGATTCACATACTGGATTATATCAAATGGTGCAGTCATCTTACATCCCCAGTGGAGTTTTAATTCAGCCCGTTATTTTCTGCGAATGCTATCAAAAAACAGCATTTTCCAACCTAGTTCCAACACCTGGATTAGCATATGAATGTGCACCACTCTCCAAGGTGCTGCATTGTAAAAGTTTTAAAATTAAAATAAGTTCTTGAAATGTTAAAAGAACAAGCCCTAAAACTCTCATACTGTTTGTCTTTTTCTACTTCAGTAGCACCTTGTTTAGCTCCTGTGCGACTCAAGTCAGATTTGCTCCACGACAGTTTTAAATCTCACTTTAACAGCCCTCTACAGCTGCCACGACTGGTTCAGTCTGCGGCAGAGGGAACAGCTCAGTCCTCTGGGCAGGAGCTGAGCAGCTTACAGTCATAAGGAAGGCTGACATCCCTGATGCTTCCATGTCAACTCACTGCACTCCAAGCATAGCTGCAAACAAGGGCATGGGTCGACAGTTCAAACTATGAATGTGTGACCCATACAGATAACTCTGAAATGATCAAATCCAACTGTTATCCAAGTCATCCACAGGGTTAATGCTCTTTATGTTTGTAGGCCTCAGTCTATTATTATTATTTTAAAGCCACTTGACATTAAGCACTAAATAAACAAATACATAAGCAGCATAAAAACTACAATAGTGACTTTAAATGGTTTAAATGAAAAACACACATATCTATCGATCGATCACATCATCATAATGTAGTGATGAAGTGATGTGCAGCTAGTTATAGTTAAACTAATATAGCAGGTTTCCTTGGCTATAGCTTAACTGTCCTTGTACATGCGATGTAGAGTTGAACTAGTCTTGCATGTTAAGTGTTGTCAGCTGTGAATGCTTCATTAAATCATGAGCATTTGTTAGAAGCACTTTTGTTTCAACTAAGCATATTGTTGTATAATGAATTGAAAATGTAAGTGCCTTTTATATGTTTACATTTGCATTTGTATGTGAGTGTTTATTTGGATGCCTTCAGGGAAAAAAACAGTCTTGGGTATTTATACATTCTATATTTGCTCAACCAGAAACCTTTGAATGTTATAAGTTTCATTGAAATATCAATTCAGTCAGGTAGCATTGACCCTGAGGAACAGTTGAGCATCAGTGTTCATCAGTGTCTGACACACACTGTACAGTAAAGCACACACACCTACTGTACCTGTAAGGGGATTTCTGTATGTAGTGTGCTAGCTTTTGCTGACAAAGCTCACGACCCAGTATGAAGTGGAACGCACACACGCTCCATAATGTGAGAAATACATGAGCACATACACACAGGCCTACACACACCTATACACACCCAGGTGCAAAAGTAGGTCACAGTCACTGCCTTACACTCAGAGTTATGCGTGTGTCATCACTTGCAGCTTACGGTGCAGCTGCTACAAAATAAAAACAAAACATGGAATCTGATTGGGAAAAAAATGGTGAAAAAGCTTAAAATATTTGTAGCCTGTCTACTAAATCATAGATTATATATTGCAGAATCATAGATTCAATTACAGGTAGAGACCTATTTTAAACCCACAATATTTTTATTTTAATGCACAAGCAGCAACTTTAGTGTGAGTCACTATAAAATAAAGATTTTGCACGTTATAGAACAAACATTGCATTGTGGTACGGAGCTGCATCACTTAAGGTGTAACTCAAATGGGAAAGCAGAACCGGAGATCTTTGTACGTAAGAATAATTAACCAGTATAGTAGTATTTAGTTACAGCATTTCTTAAAATTGTGCGCCAATGTTTATGAAAGGAAAAGCAATCTCACTGTCAGTCATATTAGTCTCCTTAACTAACAGTTTATTAAGATTTCCGTTACTTCTCTCAGTTCTTAGAGTGGCTGTAAAAATGTAATAAAACACGAGAGCCAGTATTGATTTCTGCTGAAATGCAGCCTCTTTGAGTGCAGTTACAAGTGTCATTTCATTAAACCTGCCACTACAGGTCTATATGTAGTGTGTAGGTATAGTTTTCATGTTGATTTTTAAGGCTTTCACACACAACATGTTACACTTAATTAAATTATTATATACAACCTAATATAACCTACAAATGTCCACATAAAGCCAATAAAAGGGTGAAATTATATATTGAAGAAGAGGAGACAGTTTAAAAATGTATCACAAGAAACAATTTGATGTATTTTTTATATAGGATATGTATTTGTCTGTAGACACAGTGTGGATAACCCTTATTTCCACTGGCTGCACACACTGTATCCACTCCACAAACACCACTGCAGGAACATGACAAGCCTCTGTTTACAGTAATGCAAATTTCATCCAACAGAATTCATGTTTTGACAGTGATGGATGAAGACAGATATGTTGAGACTCACCAGTGCAGTAACACCTTGCAACTACAGTATCTTTTCACCCAGCACTTTCCCACTTCCTATTAAGAGATTTACAGGCCAGGTTTCAATCCCTGATGTTGAATTGGTTGGGAATCTGCCGCATCCCAGAGGGGCAGGTTGATATCGATCTGGAATGAATCCTTGTACTGGGACTTTTCCATTAGTTGTGGGATTGATGTGAGTGTGTGTACTGTACACAGTACGGTGGTAAGCATGGCACCAGAGGTGGGAAATAATAACTGGAGCTCATTTCCAAAAGACTGATGTTGGTGTAAAATAAAATATAAAAGGTGCTGCTTTATGTTCTTTCTCCATCCAAATATAAAACAGCACACAATTCATATTCTACCATTTAAAGGTACTGAAAGACATAAAGAATGCAGAGCAGCTGAGTCAGGACTAACTGTAAGGATTAAACAATGAGCTTTTGTGTTGTGGAAATAAAATCAATGCAACACAGCAGTTAAAAACAATGGCTTATATCAAAATCAGTCACATGAAGACATAACAAATTACTCGAGGCTCTAACTTCTGGCTCTGGTTTCCATGAGCCACTTCATCCCCAAAGACTTATTGAGTGATTCTGAAGTCCCATTTAGACAAGGTCAGTTTAGCAGGATATCCTCCAGTAATGGGGTTCGCATGAAAGGCTTTATAACATTATTTATATAGACTTCAGACACTCAGTTCTTTTACTCATAGCAGCATATGTAGGCACAAGTGTCAGCCATAGCATGACCATGGTATTTGAGAGTCTTTCACACTGGACAAAGGATCAACTGACAACTGGCTTTTCCTTTGGTGTGAAAGGCTACTATTGACGTTAAATCTGTAGCAGACACTGGTATTTATTGACTACCATCCTGATTGGCATCAAAGGAATGTGATACCTGGGTGTACCTGCTACTTTTCAACCTCTTTTAGACTAATATGACATACACTACCAGCCACAAATCGATCTGCCCCCCTTCAAGCAGCACCTGAATAACATTTAGTGGACAAAGAGTATGAAAGAAGGAAAGAAACTCAATTTTTAGACAGAAAACAGACACAGAAAAACCACAAATCTCCTCTGTTTTCTATACGGGTTGTATTGTCAGTAGTTGCAAACTAGGTCAGAACTGTCACAGTGTAGTCTGAACTGTGTATCAATAAATGGTGAACTTAGTGCTTAGTAAAATAACTTTATACCTTCATCAAACCCTCCACTGTAGAAGAAAAACTGTGATTTCACGATCAGGCCCCATTCTTTTCATTTAGAGCTGTGTCCAGTGGTAAAAACAACACCAGTACTTCTAGCTTTTTATCAGTGTCAATTTCTTGGACTCTAGAAGATGTTTGTTTGTGGTTCTCATCTCAACTTGTCACTTACTGACATTTTGACGTTATAGAGTGGCTCACTACACCTTCTATTGGTCACAGAAAACCTGTGGACTTTCAGCATGAAGAGGTTCAGCACGTACTGTATCTCTACAATCTAATCCAATCCAAAATCACTATTAGGTTATATTTTAAGAAATTCTACATATAGATCCAATATTTCACATTACACATACTCATATTTTTATATTTTCTTATGAAATCAAAAATATAAAACTTGTAAGCCTTCTAAATCAAAATCTGTACAACACAGTAAACTATTGATCCATCCATTCATTATGACTTCAGTTACACTGAATATCATAGCAATCAATTGCAAACACATCTTTTTTTGTAGCAATTGTTGGCACTGCAGTGGCTCATACTGTATTTAGCGGTTCTTACACCTAAAGTCTCTAGAGTCAGCCACTTGTGTTAAAGCTGCCATGGGTACGATAATTGGTTGCTCAAACTGCATATTCAACAAAAACTATATTTGCATTTTTGTTTGGTATTTGCTGAGTCCAGTTAATGATGCACCCGCCGTCTGTATTTTAGTCAAACACAAGCATGTGAAACACTGCAGTGCTGACATTTACACCACATGTGCTTATCCCTTGCGCAAGCATACACACAAACACAGACCACACTGAAAAACTCCTGAGAGAGACCCTGCAGCAAAATATTCCTTTTACCACCGTTTGACACCCCTTATAGAATTACACAACATAAACACCTTTCAGTGTGGACTCACACATGCAGCCACTCACTGCGAGGTGCTTTAACCCCATAGACACACTGACAGCTGTATTAATTCCTTACATTCACAGTTTTTTTCAACCCCAATCTGTGGTTTTTAACTGCCTTCTGGCTCTCGATTCCAATCTTTACACACCTCCCCCATCTCGTCCATCCATGCACGCTCTTGTTGGCTTTGATTTGCAGCTGCCTATGGGGGTTGTATGTACAGTATGAGGTTATTTGGGGGAAAAAAAATATGATTTTATGTCAGCAAAGATGTATTTATAGCTTGCACTGCTGCTTTTTCAACATTCTTTGATCTGTTTAGCATATTTATGTGCATTTACTAAAGAAATACACAAAACATGTTTGGCATAAACTAGATTTATTCACCAGATTTATTCACTGTTTTTATGATATGATGTCAGCTAGTATCAAGAAGAACAAAACAAAGAATTGTCCTTTAGTTGGAGAGTTGCCACAGACTGGCACAGTTTGTTGCACCAAGATTTACGACGCTACAACAGCTGAAGGACACAGAGCCGGCAGATATTTTTTTTACATGTGAACGGTAACTGAACCCAGAGAACCACGTGATAAGAAAATCAAACAGCACAAAAGTACACACAGTAACCAAGAAACAAATACAGAAATGCAGAAAAGTATGATGAGTGCATGCATAATTGTTCAAGGAGGAACCTGTGGGTGTCAGAGTGAGTGGGTGAGTGGGAGCTTAAGACACACACACACACAAAATGGGAGTGGGAGTGATTGAGAGAGATAAAGCTGTGTGTTGCACCACATGCCTCTCAGTTCCCTGAAGGTGCGCTGACGGCGAAGGAGCTGCCCTGCTGCGAAAAACGAAAACAACAGGAAGAAGGAAAAAAAAAAGAGGGGTGAATGTATCGGAGTAAATTCTTGAGACCAAGAGGGGTAGAAAGACAAGGGGAGTTGGGGGAAACTGGGGCACATCCACATTAGTGACACACATTAGCATCGTCACACAGGAGAGGAACAACAGAAGAAGAACGAGGAAAGAAGAAGAAGCAGCAGAAGTGACAGGACGGGAAAAAGTGCTGATGGTAGAAGTGTGATGGTGCACCCTGCAGGACCTGAGAGTCACTCCCCATCGCTACCTCGTTTCCTCCTTCCTCCCTGCCCTGTCTCCTTATCCATTCACTGACCCTGTCCCCTCCTCCTTCACCCTCCTCTCCCTCGCTCACATGCAGCCGCTCGCTCGCTCTCTGCACAGTCAGACCAGGGAGAGGATCGCGCCTGGGTTGCAGCTCCTTCTCTCTCTCTCTCTCTCTCTCTCTCGCACTCATCCCTCTGGTGTCTTCGGCTCTTCTGATTGTCATTCTGCAGCTGAAACCCCCGTTAGAAAATTCCCCGAGCTCAGCATCAGAGGCAGGACACAGAAGAAGACAAGACCAGTGAGGGAATAAATTGGGGATCCCTCAAAGAACTGAGGAGTCTTTGTTCTTTTCCTGCTTTTGATGATTGACCTGCTCCACTGCTTCTTTTACGCAGAAAGACTTAAAATGGAAGACTTCATGTGAAGAGAAGAAGAAAAAAAAAAACTGTCCGACAGCTTTTGCAGAAACAAAGTATTGCAGAGACAGAGCACTTTTAAGAAGATCTAAGCCTATCCCGGAGAAAACAACTTCAACTTAAAGAGGGAAACCTTACTAAAGTCTATACACAGAAGTAGAGAAGAAATCCACGCTTTTTGAGACTTCGGGATTCCCTTCCACTTTCTGCTTCCACTCCTCCTTCCATCCCACCTGTATTTCTCTTCAACGTCTCAGGCTCAGTTCCCTCACGTAACGTTCAGACATGCAGGTGTCCATCGCCTGTACGGACCACAACCTGAAGAGGGGGAATGGGGACCACAGCAAGCAGAGCGCCACCAGCCCCAATGTGGTCAACCAGGCCAGGGCCAAGTTCCGCACCGTGGCCATCATCGCCCGCAGCTTCGGCTCATTCACTCCACGCCACATCTCACTCAAGGAGTCCACTGGGAAACACACAGGCATGAAATATAGGTGTGTGTTTGCAGTTCCATGTAGTTTGTTTGTGTGTGTGTTTGTTTTGTTCCTCCAAGACCAGGACAGAGTTTATATAGTTTACAGAGAATGCTTCTTGATGTGGATATTTTCCTAAAAGTGTCTCATGGCTTTTGTTTGACATTGGTGTCACTTTCTATTTCTTTCTCAGTTAACTTGATCTTAGCAGCTGCAGCTTTATTAGTATTTTTCATGCTCCCCAGGTTTTTCACATTCTGTTATGCCTTCTAATATGTAATTTTCAATGCAATTTTCACCCCATGGTGTCTAATTCTAAGTTTGGAAGGTTGTGAGTCACAAACATATTCAGAATATATTGATTCTGAAGTACTTTGACATTGCAAGATACAATGTCAAAAAATACCAAAAAAAAAAAAAAAGCCAAAAGGTGGGAATGTATGTATTTATTCACCAGACTGATGTGTCAGTTATGCAGAATTTACAGTATGAGATGCAGTTTACATTAGAGTTGCATGTATAGTTTAGTGCTATAAACACATACACTGCATTATCAGTAAATAGCATTCATTTGCTTTGTTTTTAGATATTGATAATGTATTGAGAAAAGAAAATCTATTTGATCCATTCCAATGTTAGAAATATATCTGTACTACTGTGTAGTGATAATGTGACCCACACTGTTCTCTACTAACAGCACATAAGCCAATAATCATTTTGTAAGAAACTTAATCTTGAAATTATTCCAGTTTCTTTCTAAATCCCTCATTCACACACATTTTATTACCCTTATATTCTGACATTCAAAACTATTCATGCCAACACCATCTGAGCCACCTTCTGCCAGGCTGCAGTGTGTTTTCCCTGAGCTTGCATTACACATTTCAGATGTGATCCTTGCTTTCTAGATGTATTAGTACGTCACACAGAAGCAGATCATTCAAACTGTCACAACCAAACCTGGCACTGTGTGTGATTAAGCGCTGTCTGGTTTTTCTGTCTGCTACCTGCTGAGAGTTTACTGACATTTTCTGCAGGATCCCTCTCTGTTCATATACTGTTAGTCTGTTAGTCTCATATGGACTTAGTGTCTCTCTCACACACAAATACTAAATCTCTCTCTCTCCTCGTCTTCTCTGCCTTCCTCACAAATGTTCAACTGTTCGCTTTCTAATGCTTCCTAATGCCATGAATGGAAGAAGACGCTTCTGCTTCTACTTCTCTCCCACATGCCTTAACACTTTTTTCTACCTTTTTCTTTTCTCTTTTCTTTGCCTCTCTCTGGTTTGGTGAGACAGCTCTGCAATGTGGGCAGAGTGTCTGAGTTGGATTTGACCTTAGCAGTGCTGCTGCTCAGCTGACTTTTGTGTTTGACTCTCATTGCCTCAGGCTGCCTATCTTACATAAAATACGGTGCCATTAGTTTTGTTCCAAGCTTTGCAGATCATCACTGAAATCAAACTGGGGTACGTTGGAGACTGTTTATAAAAGCACACCTTGTGTGTAAGAGACAAAAGATAGAGACAAATAATAAATAGGAAGCAACTTTTCTGCATTTATAACAACTTTAATGCTAACCTCTAATTAAAACCACTTCACAACTGATTTCAGATGGTGTTGTAGCTGACAGCACAGAATAGATTATCAGACTGTTCTGATGAACTGAAGCAGCTCTGCATATGATAAAATAGGCTAATGATGCAAACTGTTTGTAAAAAGCTGCAAGAGAATAAATTTTTCAGCGAAAAATGCAAATATCTTGAAATAATTTTCTCCCTTTAATGATAAGGTTTTCACCTATTTATCACTGTTAATGAAAAAGATATATGTGCTTAAACATCATTATTGCAGAAGCAAAGTTGGAGATCCTGGAGAGTTTTAGATTAATGGTTCATTTAATAAATCCTCCTTTCTCACCAAATACTCTATTCATGCATAACCTCTGATGTGACACATATTAGTATTTGACAGAGAATTGACACTGCAGAGAGCAGAAGATACAATATGAGACAGCATACAACAGATAACATTAAAATGTTGTTGGCTTCACATAGGCTAATTAATGTTTGGTTGAGTTTTGTGATAAAAGGTTACAGTGGTTAAGGCTAAAAAAAAGTGTTGTATGACAATCATGGTCATGATTACATCAGCAAATACAGCATTTAATCTGTTTACTGTGTGTGTGTTTTTTTTTATTTATTTCATCCTCCTCCAAATAAAGAATTTACCCTGGTATGAAGTTGTCAAAGCCTTAAAATATTTTGTTTTGACCAGTAAATGTCACTAAACAACAGGATGTAACTCTGGATTGTAAAAAAGCAGGTTGCTCAAATGACCTGTGAACACATTTTCACAGCTGGACAAACAGTGTCTGTTACAACAGCCTCATGCTGGATAATTATCATCCATGACTGCTTTATTGTCGAGCAGAGGACACGGTCAAAGAAACCAAACATCAACATTATACAGACAGTAACGTGTGCCTACAACAGCTGTCAACTGTTTTGAAGCATTGCACATTTTTTTGAGCTATTCGCACTTGTCAAGACTCACTTTGTTCAGGACAAGGACGAGGCTGCAGGCGTTTACGAGACTAAAGTTACATTACATATTGTCTAGACGACTTCATCATTGGCTGTGGTGTTGTTCAAGTAGTAATAAGAGCTGGGAGGCAGGTGAGCAGCGCTCTAGTTATGGCTCCATGCCATGTAGCTCTGCGGGGCCTGCATGTGCTGGGAACAACATTTGGCAGGGGCATTGAGTTAAAAGGAAATTGTTCTGATCCTATTTGGATCAGTTTCTCAAGAGTTGAAACACATCCAATCATCTCAAGTCTGTGTTTTATGACAAACCCCAGAAAGCTGTTACAAAATCATGCCTGAAGGTTGTGAATGATCGAATGGATATACATGTCTACATGTGGATTCTGGCAGCGTTTCTTACCTGTATCATCGTGTCAACACTCCTGAGAAGGAGTAATAGGATGTTGGGTCTGAGAAGTGAACCTTCAAAGTGTGAACTATTGTTTGTGAAGATCAATACTTTCATGCGTGACAACAGATTAGATACTGCAACTTAGAAAATCTATGACCCTTCCTGACATGGTTTTGATAGTACTTATCTGTAGGGGTGTAAGAAAATATTGGTTCTGCAATATATTGTGATATTTCATTTCACAATAGTGTGTGTGATATTAAAAACCACTGTATCTTTTTTTTTTTTTTTAGTTATTTATTCTAATGCAGACATGGTGGAGGTTCATATTTATTTATTTATTATTTATATATTCACATCAGTTTTTTGCTTTGTTGTTTGTATATGACAAAATTAGTAATGGTAATAGTAATGACATAGTCAGTGTTGGGGAATAATGAGATACATGTAATGGTATTATGTATTTAGAATACAAAATATGAGTAACTGTATTCCATTACAGTTACAATTTTAATGCATGGAAATTAGAATATAGTAATCACTGGATTAATTTCCATTATTTTCTATCATTTCACAAATCCAGTTTCCCATGCATTTCCCATAATCCCTTAATACCATATGTGACTTAATTGTCGCAAGTTCTGGGAACAAGTTAGTCCATCAAGTCCAGGCTAGGTATGCTCTGATCCAATATTTGTAAGGGTGGATCGGCCCTGATACAGAACTAAAATCTAGATCAGATATCGATGACATAGCAGCCTGTTACTCCATCCAGAGCCATACCTCTTGTACTTCTGTCAGTGCTGGCATTAGGGAGCTGAGAACAACACCTGTGTGGAATCTGTGTCCACAGTCGCAATCTGAACTCACACTGTCTAAAAGATGAAGGCATTCTTTGTCTTATTCCACATCTGGTTGCCTGTCTTCTCCTTGAATGTCCACTATAAATGTCTCTTATGTCTTCCTTCCATCTGTGAATGTCTTCGTACCCCTGTGTTTCCACACACTCCCTGCTGTCTCTTTTCATCTCAGTGCTGAACCAGTGTTCCTCTGTTTCCCCGTGTCAGTCTGCCTTGCCTCTTATTTCTCTGTTGCTGTCACTTAAAAGTTCTTCTGAAGGTTCATTGTACATTGAATTGTGGGAGTTTGTGTCCATAATCATCTTTAAGACTTCTGAAACTGTGTACATTTCCCATGTATCCAGCATTCCCTTATTCAAACTGCATTGATCTTTATATGTTGATATGGAATATCGGTGATTACAGTTGGAAAACCTTATAAACGGTCCATCATTTTTCCAGAAAAGCTGCGTCTTTGTTAGTTTTTGGACTGAGGAAAGTAAGTCACCCAGGAATGGCAGGGAAAGAGTTAAGTAAGAACCTGCCAGTGATGCTTAAGCCTGAGATTGAGAAAGTTGAGAAATCTGCTTGAGCAGGTCACTGACATTGAGTGATGTGTGACTTATGGCACAACACAGGAAAATCTCCAAATGTGAAGAAATGCTCCCTCTTTCTGTGGTACTGAGTAGGCACCAGTCAATCCAAAGGCAGAACACAATCTGGATCTGGACACAATGGTATTCTTTTGAAATATTTGGTTTACTAAAATAGTGAAGCTTTTTAAGCTATGTAAAATTTCCATCTGCAGTAAAATGTTACAATCAGACAATTTCTGTTTGTTTTCAATGCCTCTGTCAGTTTTTCTAAACATGCTGCATATGAGGCTTAGGTCTGATACATTCATCCAGCTCTAAAACAGAACATACAAGAATAATTCTGTTTACAACGTAGTATGCATGGTGTGATTTGCTACATTTGTATGGTATTAAAATTCAAGAAAATGTGAAAGTAATCTAAGTATTCTGATTACAATACTCAGATTAACTAATGTAATGAATTACAGTACATATTACTTTTTGGACATGTACTCTGTAATAGAAAAGTAAATTTCTTTCGGCTGTTCCCTTCAAGGGGTCGCCACAGTGAATCAGATACGCATATTGATTTGGCAAGTTTTTTGAAGCAATGCTGAGAATTCAGGCACTGCTGCTGAATATATATGGGGCAAACTCTGCATATGGGTTCTGCTTGCAGCCACCCGGCTTCCAGAATTTTTTTGTTCTACATGTATTCATTCTGTATGTGCCACCGTATTGTATCAAAGGCCCTGAACTGAAACACTTTGGTACAAAGGAGTGCATGGCTACACTCCTGCTGTTTGCATAATTGGAAAAATTCCAATGACTTCTGAAACCTGATACGTTATACTTATAGGTTTTAATTGGTCATTATTGTAATTTCACTCATGCCTGTTCTAGAAACTGGAGGAGAAGCTGCTTTAGCAGGATTATAACATGAAGTAAATTATAAATGACTGCTAGATTTTGAAAGACCTGGGGGAAAAAAGTACACTCAGCATATTTTCTAACTGTTTTACATTCAAAATAAGAAAAAAAAGTCCAAGCGGCCCATTTTAGGCTCAGGGTTTAAAGGGTTAAAATATGTGTTGCTGTATTATTTGGTTGCGTCTAGTGTTCACATTATGGACTGTGCTATACTGTATGCTATGTTTTGGGAAATCCATTAGAGAGTAGGAGCAGCTATAAAATTAGACCAAACACTTAAATCCTGCATGCACACAATGTACTCCTTCATACATATCCATGGGATGGCAACTCATATGCCAGTACAGCCTTCTAGTTTGTCATTAAAAGTTCAGTAGGCAGACAGACGATGGTGAAAATTACTTCTGACAATAGACGTGCATGGGCTAGAGTTTCTAGTCACGGCTCGATATGAACAATGGGATAAAAGATGGAGAGAGGAGGGAGAGAGTGAGATGGAAATGAAGGGAGGCAGAGACACAATGAAAATGAGACCTGAATGTGTGTGTGTTTGTGTATGTGTGTGTGTGCGCACACGCACTGTTCATTCAGTGCTGCATTGTTTCCTACTGACAGTAATGCTGCACGATGGACAGTAAGGGGCGAGATAGATGTTCTCCTCCCCCCTTCTTTCGCTCTTTTCTGTCACTCTTTCTTTTGCTCTTTCACTCTGTCACTCTTTCTTTCTTTTACTCTTTCTTTCTTTCGCTCTTCTTCATTTCAGGAAGTGAACTCAGGGTTACCATCACCATCTGCTCTGGCACTGCAGTGGAGGTGAAAGCATGAGTAGTGTGGATGTGTTTGCCTCTAAGTTTCTGCCCCCCCCCCCCCACACACACACACACACACACACACAGCTTGCATGAAGGGTAGGTCTGTTTAACTATTTATCATCTTTGTAGGAAAATGTTACATCTTAAAAGACACATGTGTCAAAAGTGCAAAATTTGGGACGAATGGCAGAGGGGATGAAACCTGCTCAAAAGGAGTGGAAAAATCCAACACTTTTCTCACCAAGGAGCGTGCATGTGTGAGCCTGTGTTAAGATAAACCTCCCACATGCTGGTGATATTAGCAAAAGGACTGTGGTGTAACTGCTCCCATTACTCTCATTTTCATCCCAGATGTCCTGTTCTGTTAAGGTCTTCTGGCTCCTAGTTAGAGAAGAACATATGAGTCTTCAAAGTGTTTCTTTAAGTTTACTTCATCGTCTTTCTAAACCAATGAAACATTTTAAAAATTTGCAAAACACGCTGATGCATTTAGAAAAGCTTGTTTCGTACTTGACATTTTCAATATATATCAGCATCATGGCTTTATTGATTGCTTGACTTGTAATATTTTGATCTAATTGTACCCTTTGCGAGTCCAACTGAACAGAAATCAGTTAAATTTTTAATAAATTCTGACCACAGTGGTGGAGAGCAGAGCAGTTGATTCGTGGTTTGTACATGTGCAGAGGTGGGGGGTGGGTGGTGGTTGCATTACTGTTCATCTGAATGCAGTTACAAGATACTGGATTATGCTGGATTTATGGGCCCACACATTGCATTTTATCTAAGAGACAAAAAATGTTCGAAGTCAATTCTTTGAAACTGTTAAAACAAAAAAAAAAAGAAAAGAAAAAGCCAAGACTAGCATCACACTGATGCACTGTAGTGAGAGATCATTCAATTGATAATGATTTCCTTTACTTTCAGAGTTGGAAAGCAACTCCCTAAACATCATTTGCATCAGTCAATCAGTCAGAGAAGTGAAAGGAGATCCACAGGAGAGAGCAGGAGTAGATTGCAATGATGATGGTGAATGGTTTCAGATATGCAGGGCGTATTATTTACATGCATAGACTTAGCCACTGGGGTTTAACTTACTGCCTGTGTCTGTTTCCATCAGTGTTTGTTGTGATACCGAACTTGGCAGCACTTGAAATGAGAAAGAGCAGCTGTGATTTTTGTGTTGGGATAGTTCTATGTGATTGCTTGGGAAGTGGGATGTGTACAAGTAAAGACAAACAAGAGAAGTGTAATTGATAGAGTGAAGCATTACAAGAGGAATGAAACTGTGCTTGACTTAATATCAAATCTATTAATAAATCAGCAGTGTACGTATGCGCGAGTCTGTACAAACCCCCACAAAAATGTTTGATGCATTAAAATTCTGTGTTTAGTTTTGTACGTGAGCTGCTTTTTAATGGTTCTTGCCTTTCCTCATCCTCTGTGAAGCTCTAACCTTTTGGTCTGAGACACAATAAGGTGCTAGAATGCCCTATTGCACCAGTTAGAGGATCATGCTCTTGTGTCAGCTGAATTTCTGTCACTGTGATTGTTTTCTGTTTGGTCTCGGTTGGCTTTGGTCATTGTGTAGTTCAGGATATGTGACTTTCAGATCAGTGGTGTTAACAGTGCTACATGGCTTAAACTCTCTCTGCACATGTTTTAATGTAGAGATGCGACCATATGTGGCTTCTGAATTACAGGTTATTATCAGTGCTCAGGCTGGATACCAAACTTTTTGAGTTTCTTAGATTAAGTATAAAACAAGGGGTGCCAGGCACAACAAACCCCACCCCTTGCATGTATTGTAGCTTATTTTGGCATCAGTCCAGCTGATGTCATTGTGTCTATGCATGTGGTGATGTCAGCATTTCAGTTGCCGCTATATACAGTATGTGCCAAGTCTGATGTAAATTGAAACAAAAGAGTTTTTTTTTTTTTTGTTTAATTTATAAACAATTGAAATTCCAGTCATTATAAGTAAATGGGGGGGAAAAAACGATCTACTTTTCCCAAAATGTAACCATATGTATTCTGGGTCACTTTCAATCTATAAACCCAATTTAGTATGAATTCAACTGATGGATTTGGTGCTACAGTGATGACAATCGAACAAAACCCCCCCAAAAAAACAGAACCAAATGCCCCTTGTCTCTGCCTCGGGGTAAAAATGAGTCAATATTAACGTCAAAGTGCCAGATTCTATGTTCTTTACATCTTTGTTGTCAGTGGTCTAACTTGGTGAAACCAGGCTAACATCATTAATACTCCAACAGTGATTTTGTTGGAGCCAGATGGGTTTGGCATTCTACTTTTTTTTAGTATTGTAAAGCAGCATTGAGTGGAAAATGCCACAAAATCTAGCCATTTAACGAAAACATTCAGCACAATATTTCAGTGTATATTTTTTACGTTGTGAAACTTCTTTGTGCATGTAAAAAAAAAACAAAAAAACTGAGTGAGTTTGCACTTTAATTTGTGATAAAATAAAAATTTTCTCCAAATCCATCCTCATTTTTGCAGTAAAAATAAGATTACTTTTTACAAAGCAGTAAATGCCATGATGCATCTTGATTCGTGAGTGAGATTAGACTCAAAGTGTCTGAGCAAAGCTTTGAGTGTGTAAACCAACAGAGAGGCATGTAAGCTCTTAGCCACCTGCTGTCTCATCTCAGGCTAACCCCACTGAAGTGCTACCCTAAATCTATACAGGCTTATCGGGCATTATTTAGATACACAAACACATGCTGCATATGCAAACACCCACACACATGCATACATCACTCCTCCTGTCTAATTTCTCTTTTTTCACATATTTTCTATATGTCAATCACAATTTGTAGGTATGTGGTCTTTTTCCTACATTCAGTTAACCTTGCTGATTTGGTTTATTTTTTCTATAGGACAGAAGGAGAGGGAAAGTGAGAAAGAGAGAGAGAGAGATGTGGGAGATAGGAGGCGTTTAGTGGGTTACAGAAGTCAGGCCAGAATCCAACCTGCAGTATAAAAATACAGACACACTGACACACATTTATCTCAAGATAGTAATGCACTCACTCACTCCCTTTGAAGTTAACTGACTTTGAAAGAGTTCGTGGAAATCCATGGAACGTGTTTTCACTGAAAGCATGACTGAAATATAGGGCTGACCAATCTGACAACTTTAGTTTTAGATTATGATCTGACTTCATATGATTTAATTTCACATGAATACAGATCAGATCTTTAAATTAATGATAACAGCTCTCTCCAAAGTTGTATTCCCTGTCACATTCATTAAATGGCCTATTCGTCAGTGTAATTCTAATATTTTACAGAGAGCATTACACTAAACTATGTGCTTGTAGCATTGATGTTACTAGCACAGATTAGTGGTTTATGGCAATACCTTATTGACTCTGTGCTACTGTGTTTGACTTTAGTCTGTATTAACTTGCAAAGTTTATGTGATGCGCTGTTTCGCTGCTGTTGAAGAAATAATTCCAACAAATTACACAAAGCCTGACAACTGTGTGTCCAACTCCTCAAGCCTGTGTCATGCAAATGCCTATAAAGTTATGCTTTTATGAAATTATTTAGATTTCTTATAAAACTTCTATTTTGTAACTCCAATCCAGGTGATTTAAGGAAACACTGCAGCTGTATGTACAGGAAAATGTTACTTTTGTAGCATTTAAATATCGTCAAAACTTTAATAATTCCATCAAAAAAATCTTCTTTTCCTTTCGGTTTTTCCCTTCAGGGGTTGCCACAGCAAATCAGTTGCCTCTATCTAACCCTGTCTGTAATACAATCAAAAAATATGATCCTAAAATACTGTCAGAAAGTGTAAGCCTGAAGAAACCAGAGAAAACAAGAGCAAAACATATCGTAACATGATGCCATCATTTTGCCAGAACAAAGAGCCCCATTGAAAAGTAAAAAAAAACAATTAGAAACATTTGGCTGTTCTAAGCATGCTTGAGTCATTCCTTTTAAGGCTGCTTTTCGACCAGTCTTTGTAATGTTCTTTAAACACTGCTAGATCTAAAACACTAATTGATTCTTAGTTCTAATTATATAAAATTTCGATGTTTCCTTTTTGTAAGAAAAACAACTTTCTCTTTGTTTACAGAGAGAATGTTTTTTTTCTTTATTTTGGCTTCTTAAATGTAGCTCTACATCAGGGTTTATTCAACTCAATGTCCACATGTATATATGCAAGTATAAGTGTGTGAACTTTACTTAATCTGTAAGGATGTATGTGTCTGTAGTCCTAGTATAGAGTATGTTTGGATATTCACTGGGGAAATTAGGCTGCTTGACTTATCTTTTGGTTGTGACATTCCTCTGTGTCTAAATTGGTGGCCAGGGGGTTTGGCCCTATTACATGCCCCTTTGCATACATGTATGAGTGTGTATGCATACACTGTATGTTGTGTATACTATTTGTCTAAATTAAAAACAAAAATTGTGTATGCACTGCAGGCTTTTGGTTGAGGCATTTCACACACTGCTCATTTGGCTTGAGAGGGCTGGTATCAGCTCAGATACTGTACGTTGCCTGCTGAGAGCTTGCACCGTGTAGTGGTATGAAAGGCCAGATTAGCGCCCACTGTTAAAGTGCTTGTGTGGTGTGTGTCGTGGTATTGAAAGGTGGCAGCTGTTTTGCACAAAGCTTTTTGTCAGGATGACGTCATATAGGATCGTCAAAAAGGAAGACACCAAGAGAGAAATGATGATGAATAAAGGAAGAAATTCTTTGTGGCTGCTGGTTATGTTCCAAACCTCCGCACAACAAATACTCAACGGGCCTAACCAATGAATTATCTCTGCTGGTTACTATGGTAATCATGTCCTTGGCTCTGTAGTGCCGTCATTCAATTTGGATCACTTAAAATAACACACACACACACACACACACACACACACACACACACACACGCTTGTTTGACGTACACATTTAGCAGCTGCAAAGGCAGACTTAATAAACTGATGTGCACTGAATAGTGAGGAAAAGAAAGACTTAAAGCTGTTTTGGGTAACCTGTTGATTGGAAAAGAGGCTGTTATGATGTGATAAAAGCAGACTCATTACATAAAGTGCTTTTTATGTTATTAATGCTTGGTGGTTATAGATCTTAGCAGTAACTCTGAGCTCACAGCAAGTGGTAAAAGCTTGATCAAAGTTTTGACATGGGTTCAAAGTGGTTTAAAGAGGATGTTATATTGAACTGTGTGTAACATATCAAGCAGTGATTGTCACTAGTTTTCCATTACTTTGTCTTTGAACTGTGGCCATGACCTTGGTTGTCCCATGATAATATTATTTATAAATGAGACAGCTTTGCAGCTGCAGTCCCACATCTAGCCCTTTGTCTCTTATATGACAGCAATTGACAATAATTCTGTGTGCATAACTGTATAAAGTGTTTCAGTGGGCCTGTGCCAGCTGACTGATGAAGTCACAGCTGATTTATCAGACTTAAAAGAATAGTAATGTCATGCATTTGTCAGTGGTCTCATTTTTGCTCTTCTGATTTGATCCTGGTAGCATTGTGGAGCATTAATTGCTGATGTTAACGGTAATGGGAACAGGGTCATCCCTGTTCAAGTGTAAAGTTCTTTCATCTCTTTATCTGCATCACATTTTTAATTAAAAGAAGTGCCGGGGTGGGGTGTCCATGGTGTGGTGACAGAGTGATTCAATTGAAGATGAGAGCCAAAACTAAAAGCATTGATGTAGGTTTATATCCTCAGTTCTATTGAAAAGAGTGCTAATGTCATTCTGGATGGGTACAGCGGGTACTAACTCCTGTGAAGTGAGAAAGTTCATTTTTACTTTTTCACTCATCCACTTCTTTTCATTAGTGCTATAGCAGTGTAATCCTTTCTCTTCAGAAAAATCTGTCCTCCCTTGGAACAATAGCCCCTCCTTAAAACCTCTTTACAACAGTAATTAATCCTTCAGTACAGGAACAGTGCCACTGCAATTAGCATAAACAGTTCTAGTCTTAAAAAAAAAGCCTACTTGTGTCCACTTTGTTTTTAAAAATTCACTGCGACATTTTCATGGTTTGTTGCTCACTCCCAGGCTGACAGCAGCGTGATGTTCCCTTAACACAGCGGGACAGCAGATGTGACTTACTAAGGCACGACAGGACAAACATCAGTCAATTTGGAACAAAATGTCTATCCTCACCTTCTCTCTATACCGTTATTTAACAGGACAGTCATTCTAATGGTGTGAAGACACCGAATGACACCATGTTCATCTCAACATTTTTGAGGAGAAAAGGAAAAAAATAGGCAAAAAGATGATGTTAAGACAGAGCAAAGAACTCACATCTTCCTGGCTTTTGTAAAATCAGTATTCTATCTACTCCTTCTCTGTATAAATACATATTTGTTGTGTGTGTGGCTGTGTGTACTGCAGTCATTTCTATGTGTGTATGATTTGCTGGTCCCTCAGGGTCCATGAAATACAACCCAACAAACAACTGCAGTCCACTCTGACATAAGACTCATAAACACTCACATTAGTTTATAGTCACCTGTTCAGGGATCTCAAACTCTCATGTAATTCTCTATATATACACAGCTCTGGAAAAAAATAATAGATACTGCAAAATGATCACTTTCTCTGATTTTTCCATTTAGAGGCATGTGTTTGAGTAAAATGAACATCTTTGTTTTATTCTCTAAACTACTGACAATATTTCTCCCAAATTATAAATAAAAATCTTATTATTTAGAGCATGTATTTGTAGAGCACAACACATGGTTAAAATAACAACAAGATGGAGTGTTTTCAGACCTGAAATAATGCAAATAAAACCAGCTCATATTCATTTGTAAACAACACAAATTAATGCTGTAACATGGGACAAGTTCACATATCAATATTTGGTGGAATAATCCTGATTTTCAGTGGCAGCTTTCACGTGTCTTGGCTCTATTGTTGC
>JAPSES010082144.1:0-25613 GCA_029822895.1 Maxillicosta whitleyi | reverse complement strand
TGAACCACTGCAGTACTGACCCATGGAAGGATCAGAACTATTGGTGCAGTTAAATCCACTGAATGTCTCCTGGAATTCAAAAGTGAAATGTGAATATGTTAAAATATTATTCTACTGAGGATCCCATAAACTTACACTTCTCAAAAATACTGGATTTTTTTTTTTTAGCTCATTCGTTTTATTTTGTCCTGCTAAAAAGTGTTCCTCTGTGAATGATGTTTTAGGGAATGCAAAAAATAAGAATTTCATAGCTTCTCTTTATTCACTTAAACATTTTATCCTCATAGACAGTTAAGCTGTAGTTGTCATTAATAAGTTAGTCTAAGAAGACCATCAGATGTTTTTTTTTTTTTTTTTATGGACGTTATTATCTTTATTCATCGTTGTCAGTACGATACCATTTAGCATTAGCTCAATCAAGTTCACCCTTTGAATTTATATTGAAAATGGCCAGGTCAAAATGCAAACTCAAGGCATTTTAGTCACTAATTCACAAACCAATTTGAGATGACATCTTCTTTTACCCAGAAGTCTAGAAACTGCATTGAGACTAGAGGTAATGTCACAATAGAGCTGACCTTTTGCTATGTATTTTATTGTGTGACTGGTTTATGCATAAGGTTCTAAACAGTCTTCCATTAGTTAGTGCCAAAAAAAAAGATGGAAAAATGCAGTACTCTCTATAGGTATTTTCTAAAAATATATCCCATCTTTCTTCCCTCCCTCCCTGTCACAGACAGAGAAGCAGCAGGAACCCCCTACATCCACCACAGTCATAGTACTCTGCAGTCGATCTCCTTTCAGGCATCCTTCACGTCACAATTTTCTCCATCCTACTCCTTTTTTACCGTCATCCTTTGACTGCCTACACATAATCCATTCAAAATTTCCCCCACGCCGTTCTTTAAAAAAGATCTCCATTTACACATCACAGAAAGGAGGAAAAGATCATTTAACAGAGCTGAAAGTTCCATAATATATAGAGACCCTCAGACTTTTTTTTTTTTTTTTAGAGTTGATTAACTTGATTATCAACACAGCAATGGGTTAAAAAGCCCTGCAGTCAATCCAATCTAATCAGGTCCCATTCATTCAGTCCTTTCACTAAACCTTTAAACAGCCACTCTGCCACTGCACCTAAACCAGCCCTTTAAGTGACTGATGGATGGGAAATGTGCAGAATGGCCTATTTAAGGCAAATGTACAGAGGTGAGGCCATTAGATGGATGATTAAGCAAGCAAGAGCAGGTTTAATAGAAGCAAATGAGTTCCCTAATTTAAGATCAAGCTGAGCAGGAATATAATATAGACTGAAAGCACTGGCCTGTGCTCATTAAATAGTAGTTGAAATGTTCCAATGAATGGGTTAAAAAGCAAGTGAGCTAGAACCAAGTAAAGATAAAGTTATGTAGTCCAGCCTATTCATTTGAAGTTGCAGAGGGTCTAAAGCAGAGAAGCGTAGAATATTTTCGCAACAGCTTTTTCTCTGAACATTTTCACACCTCAAAGTCTGAAGCAAAGTTCATATGTTTGTTAGATTGTCGAGATTTAGTCCAGTTCCATGGCAGCATGTTGTTAATTTGTGCCATGAACTTATTTTTACTTTTACTTTTCATAACGATGGCCTTGCAGAAATTCCTGTGATTGTTCTTCAAGTCCAAACTTTGACCTGGACCACTTCAGATGGGTTGTGTGGTCTACACCGTAGTCTGAGGGAGGACCACTGCACCACCACCACCTGCAAGTTACAAAGTCCAGACCAACCAACGTAGATGTGTTGAAGTATCATTAGACAGTTTGAATGTAGAAAATCAGCCAATCAAAGCCCATATTTATTACAATTTTTAATAACATTTAAAAAGAAAAATACACCACATCTTCCTCATTACTCATGTTTCCTCAATTAAATTCAGTTTTCAAGAAATAACAGCATAGGTTTTTGGGACTTTTGTTCTATTATTTGATAATGAAAGTACAGATGAGACAGAAAGCAGAGTCGAGAGGTTGGAAATCATGCAACTTCTTTTCAGCATAGCAACAGGGATTGCTTGATGTTTTTACCATGTTATAATTGCATAAAATTCCTAACAGCTATAATTGTATATAAGAACTTTTAGTTGGTCCCTGTGCTCCAAAAAAGCTGAAAAAATTAAAGAAATTTTCTCCAAAACCTCAGAGTTACGTAACCTAAAAACAACTGTGGACAATTATAAATTTTAACATGCTTTTGAAAAGTCTGATTTATAGTTTTATATAAAGGTTTTCAACTTCAAACTTGTATAGCAGCGTTGAATGAGCAGTGAATGACCACTGAACAACTGCAGACCATAACAGCAGACATCCTGTGGTGAAAAAAAATACAGGCAATCCAATCATCCAATTATGAGCTTTCAGTCGCTCTCTCTCCACAGGCATCACCTTGGATTATCAGCCCAGAGGGGCCAGGGCACTGCTTGACAATTGCCCTCAATTTTATTTTTTAAATGAAATGTATTACTGGAAACTTTTTTTTTGTCATTATTCCTTCCTTATTTAACTTTGAAACCAAAAAAATGTGTTGGTTTTTGATAATTAAGTTAAGAACCAATTAAGAACCATGTGGTAGAAGTACTTAGAATGTCAACAAGTCCAAAACAGAAGAAAATGTAGGTAGGATTCATCCTGGTATGCTTACGGCTCCGAAATGTGGTGTTGAAGCAGTGAGCACATCCCAATTCATCACTGGCATATTTTTTTCATGCAAAGACTTTGTGTTTGTCTCCTTAAAGGCCTCAGTGACAGACTCCCTCTTATAGCAGAGAAATGAATGTTTGACGGTGACGTTTTTCTTCAGGCACTCTACAGCGTCCTCCCATGTCAGTAGCTGAGGTTGTGTAGGTTTAAGTGTTTCATGGATCTTCTTTCGTCCTTTCACACCCGTTGTCAGGGCTTCAGAGTCTGAATTCTCCAGAGATAAAGAAGCAAGGAAGTACTGAAAGCAATCATTTTAGCACTTCCTCTCCCTGAACTTCTCACTGACTCGCACTCCTGTCTTTGGAGAAAGATGAAAACTCCTTATCCGATATGACAAATACATACTGTATGGGATGTGAACGATGCGTTCAGGCCACACTCAGTCTCTGCTGCTTGAATGTAGCACTGCAGCAATTTATCTCATGCTATTGACAGCATACAACCGTGAGCGCCAGACCTCGACTGTCATGAATAGAGGGAAATAGGTGTGTGTTTAATTTGTAGACGTCTTCATCCTGTGACCTGCATGTAGTGAGACATCCACACGTCACCCTCTGCCTCATCAGATTCAGAAGGCAGACATTTCTAGAGTCAAGTCTGAACTTTTAGTGCCTCCCTGAAGAAAACTGTCTGCATAAGAGTATGAAATATGCTTGTAACCCATTTTTGCCTCATATTTTTGAATGACAGCCAAACGCATTACAAGCGAATAAATATGGACTGAAATCTAATTACATTTTTACACAGTTTAAATTTATGAACTTCTCTGCAGTGCAGGTATGGGTTTTCTCCTACCCTTTCTTCCTTTTATGTGGTAATATATGCAACATAAAATGTGAGGATTTATCAAAAATGCTGCTGTGAATAACATAAAAGCTGCAAATAGTACTAAAATTACAGTAACAGACTTATTACTGAGAGACCATACAATAGGAATAATAATTACAGCTGACCTGACAGTTGTCAGTCAGATAGAGTGAAACATTACAAATGTGGAGAATAATGAGCTTAACCAAAGAATATTACATTAACATTGCTTGAGGAGTGTAATGCATTGTAGCTAAATGAAATTTAATCTCACAACATAATTAGTTAATCTAAAAAAAAGGGCACTGTGCAGATTTTTGGGAGGTAACATAAGGTGGTTGTGTTATAACAACTGTTCTCAGGCTCCAGTGTCCTTTTTAATAACACTTCCTCACCCTCATTCATTTTTTTTCCTGCTCAGACACAGCCATAAATTACTCAGCTAATGCCCCTACAGTAGCAGCTATTGCTGAATCATTCAAAGACCTCAATTAGCAATTAAGAGCTTAATGAATAGAGGTCCATGCTGGTCCATTCTACTCCTGGCCCAAAGGAGCCCAGTGGAATTTAATCTCTCCTGCAGGACCTGTACAGTAAATGCTGGCTAACCGTGCAGAGAAGATAGAGAATACCCTGTTATTGCCAAATATATAATGAGCAAGTTGTCTCACAGTTTTAGTCCTGTTTATGATGTACCTAGATTTTCTTTGAAGCGCGTTCCGTTTTGCTCAGGTTCTTAACAAGGAAGCATGACTGTCAAGCGCCATTCTTATTTTTCCAACAATCCTACACCCCATTACTTTCTGCATAATACCTGCCTTGAGTTTGAATTGAGGAAGGAGAGGGGAAAATGGCAACAAAAGGAGAGAGAAAGAGATACAGCAGCGGAGAGGGAGGGAGAGGGGAGGGAAATAAAAGGAAGTGAGATGGAAGAAAGGAATGAGAGAACTTCAAAAAAGAAGGGGGAAAAGGCATTTGCAATGCCAATCATCTTCAAGGAGCTTACTCTCTGGGCCCAGGACCAGAATATCAAAGATGGCAAATTCAGGCACACATCATGCGGTAGGTAGGTAGGTAGGTAGGCAGATAGGTGGGTACGCACAGAGATAATGCAAGCTTATAAATTATTATTGTGACTCCATCCTTTTATATTACAATCCTATCAACCTTTATCATTTACATATTTTTCATACCTTTAATGAACTGACTTTTTTTGAACTGTACGTTATGCTTCACTCTATGAGACCCTGCAGCTATATGGGGACAGAGCTGCTGTAAAGAAAATACATCCCCATTTCCATCAGCTTTGCCCCCCCCCCCCCTGTGAATTTATGGAGGCTCTCTGAAGCATGGCGACTGAGGGCAGACACTCACGCACCTAAAATGAGTTGTACCATAATCTGATTTGAGCAACCTATAGCCTCGACCAGCGATGACAGCAGCGAGATAAAAACACAATGTGACCTATACGGTTAGATGGAATGAAGCCATATCTCCGGGAGGCACTTTATCTCAAATCTTACAATAAAAGCAGAGCTGATTACCTTCAAAATGAGTGGGGGTTTTTTTCCCTGGGATTTGTTGCGTGCTTTTCTAACATATCACAAGCCTCATCTATCAGGTCAGTCGGTGTGTATCGTATGGACAACTCCAGGGATGTTTGCATTGTTAGTCTTAGCAAACGCTTTCAGAAATGATACACAGAGCAACTTCTTCTGTGACTTCAATGATAAACTGCTCTTAAGATGATTAGATGATATGATTTTGATTCTACATTCTTTATATAAGGAACATTTTAACCTCATTTCCCATTTTCAGTTTCCGTCGCTTCATTCGGTATGATGTTGCTCTCATAATCGTCGCTGTTTATGATATTGGCTCATCCTTTGCTTTAAAAACCACTTGAAATGAGGTTTATTCATCACTCTACTGCACTGTGTGTGCGTTTGACTAAACGAAAAAGAGAAAGACTCCACCTGCTGTTGTAGCAAGGGAATCCACAGCCTGTTGGCATGTGAACATATGCCATGCTTTCCCATATCTCTTGGCAATGAAATATTTCTCCATTTCCTTAATTCTCCTTTTGTGTGACTGCCAAATATAGCCTCTGCTCCACCAGCCTAAAGTAACTGGGTCACTAGAGCTGTGAGTAATTAGCTGATAACAAAATATGTGTTTTGCTTTATGGCACCAGAGGGTTATGGATTGAGGTGCAAACTCATACTCATTTAATGATTTTTTTTTTAGCAGAAGTAACAGCAAAGGTTAAAGTTCACACAGTGGGCAAAGGCTGAAAATGCGTGGTAGAGAATTTTTATACAATCTGGAGGTTTGATCAGCAGAATCAAGAATATGTACGAGGCTGTGCTGAATATATATGATATGGGGCTTGTTCTGTGAATACAAATATGAAGAGAAAAAAAAAAGAATTGATTATAATTTATTTTAGGAGCAATTTGCAATTTAAATGCTAAGCAGTTTGCTTTTTAAACATTAACATTTGTTTTCAGTTCATTTCAGTTGTGAATAAAGAGCAGACTTTGTAGAGACAGCAACAGTGGGATGAACACATGCTACTTCTGGAAATGGAATTGAAATTGAATGTAAATATACATCCAGTAAAAGAAACCAGGGGAAAAGACCTACTGGCTCCCAAGAGTCTGTTTTCTCACATGCATTTCAGAATAAATACAATCCAAAATTCATGTTATATATGTCACAGCTGGGAAGCTCACAGTTTTTTCTTTTACTTTTAATGTTTCTTGGGTTGCACAGTTGAACCTTTGTTTATAGTTGACAAAACAATACAAATATATGTCATGTCACTTTTAGCTCTCCTCACCACACATTTTCTTGTTTATATGTCTGAATTTCAATATTTTACTCAAGTCTGTGGCATATAGCCTGAAAGTAATTTATGTTTACTGAAGATGTAAATCTTCAAAACAGGCTTTCCTGTAAATATCTAACTATATATTACTTTAGCACTGAGTAAAAAGTGGATTTGCTGGAGCAATCTTCAGCTGCAAACATCTATGGGACTGCTGTGAATATAATGTCTGGGTTCTCTAATTTGTTTCATTAAATGTAGTACAAAAAGCTGGATCACACATCAATTCTGCTTCTTTCAGTATAGAGCTTTAATAGGATTTACGGACAAACAGGGAAAGACTCACACCAGAAACATCTTTTTTGTTCCCTCTAAGTTTAAGATATCCTGGAAGCCATCCCGAGAAAGTATTTCTTGCTTTGTTTCTTATCTAAGGTGAATCCTCTGCTTTAGCCTTTTGGATTGGGGCTGCAGAGTCTGAAATCGCAAAGAATAAGACATGTACGGTGGAGAGGGCAGAGGTTAGTGAGTGAACACACTCCAGACTTCCAGGCAAGAATCAGTCCGCTCCAGCTGCTAAAGTAATAAACTGCTGGCAGCTGTCCATGGTGCTGAAATCCACCACTATCTCTGAATGGAAAATAAAAGGAGCTGGCCGGGGTGCTGAGATACTGACGCTGCCAGACTAATGGCACGTCTCATAACAGAGCTGAGCATCAGGTGCATTCATATACAGAGGCTGTTGTTTGTCCAGAAAGCTGCTTTCCAACAGCTGAATAGATACACGCTGAGTTTTAACTAATGCAGGCGTCAGACGTAGTGTGCACACTGGATCCAGAAATAGGGAACCTAATAGGGAGCGGTGGGTATTGCCACATGCATAATGAAACACAGAACTGTTCTAAGTGAAGTGGATACACGTGTGTTCATAAATGATAACTCAGCCTACTGTTTCACACAACCACACCACCTTCGCTCTCTCATAGTTTGTCATCTGTTTTTCTCTTTGGTTATCTTGCACTCACAGGGATATAAAAACAGACAGTGGAGAAGCAGCTCCCCTAATCTGTTCTGTGACCTATAGTCTGAAAGATGGAACAGCTCTAGAAATGTTTTTATCCGTATCTTTCAGAAGATGGACTCTGTGGTGCATGGCAATAAGACAGCCCACATCATAGCCTGCTAAGGGTCAATGATCATCCGGCCCACAGATGCAGAAACATAAGACAGGCCTTCATTGGACAGAAACAGATTACTGACCAGTCCAGAAATGCCTGGCTAAACTTTATTCCTCCTCTCTGGCTCATAGTGATTCAGTGCATGCGTACATAGGATGGCTATTCCAGAGCCAGCCTCCCACCTCATCCCTAGTGAGAGATAAGTATTGTTTGCGTAGCAGCACATTTCATGCTTGGCTTCCTCCACCTGTTCCCTGACCTGCAGAGTATTAAGGCTGGAATAGCTGTCAAATGCCTTCACCCGTATCTTTAAGGGATGACTGAAAGGAGGTTTTGTCTTGAGCTGTTAAAACTTTTAAGCAAAAATATGAAGAATTTATTCACAAACACAAACTTTGGCTCCGGATTTCAAAGAGGTGATCGTGGTGGACACTAGAAAGGATGATATCACTTCTTTATTCAGTTAATTGCAGGACTTTTGAGTGTGTTTAAATGTGTAGCCTGCAGGTTTGTGGGTGAGTTCTGGCTGCATGTCAAGGTCAAACTATTAATCAAATCTATCAGCTTGATTTGCATAATGAACTGCTGCAAAATTTTTTGCTAGCCCTTAAAAGACCTGTTCCTCCTCTCCATCCTTCTTCCCCCTCCCCCCTCCTCCCCCCACTGACTCATTCAGACAGTTAAAGTTTCCAAGCTTCTGTGATGTTTCACTGTGTCCGCCAGATATCAATCCCAAAGGCAATGAGATTTGTGCATGTAGCAAAAGGAACAGGGTGAGGAGCACAGCTGTGTCTGGTTCAATTGGCAGGAATCTATTGTTGCTCCTGTGTTGTTTTGCACAGCAGTGATGTGCATTCATAGTTTGAAAATGTCCATATTGTGGTCAGCTTGGAGGGTAAAGCCCAGCAGTCTTCACAAGAATAATTCAGATAAATGTGCAAGCACGTTTTGCACCCTGCATGCTATCCTATGTGTTTCTGTTTTCCCTTTGAGTTGTGAAGTAAAGTCTGCCACATTGGAAACTGCTTGACTATTCAATACAGATCCAGCTTTTTTAAAAACATTCAGTTGAAAAACAAAAAGTTCCCATTTGCTCGTTTCGGATGCACGAAGAAGTACAAAGAAAACGTCGAAGGCAAACTCCAGCAAAGTTAAAATTCTCACCTATTTGAAAAGCAAAATCCTCAGAGATGAAAATCAAAACTGTTATTTCTGCGCCCTCGGAGACGTACAGCCTCCAACACCAGAGAAACACTGCAAGATCATAGAAAAGCACCAAAACCAAAACCACACCAAAACAAGCCATGATAAAAGAAAAAGGCGGAAAACAAGCAAAAGGTGAGGATTATAACAAGTGAGCTCGTAAAAGAAGCTGCTTCGGGAGAAGAGGAAGAGAGGGAGAGGGGGGAAAAAATATCAAGAGCGTCCGCAAGCACGTAGGGATATTTCTCAGTGGATGTCGCCGGAGCACCAGCACTCAGCATCCAAGATTTAAATCATTGCATGCAGAAAACGAGAAAACATTTTCCCCATGTCGGTACACCAAGACAAGGAAGGAAGAAAAAGAGGATAAAAATATGCTTAAGAAAATGTCAGTGGAAAATGTACTCACCGAGCGGGAGTAAAAGGTTTCAATTAAAAAGAAATTGGGCGTATAGCGGTGGTGGATTGGTGGTGTGCAGGCTCGGATACGGAGGCTCTGCGTCCTTTTTGCGCTCTCTGTCGCTGCCGGTGGTTGTGTCATGTGACTCGGGATTGGCCTGAGTTTTTGAATAAGTCCAGGCTTTTCTCTAGTACTCGCAAAGCTATTCACTTCTCTAATACATAGATTTGAGCTTTTCTGGAAAGAACAATCATTATCCTGCCCAGCGCTTTTCATGATGCTCAAAATACGGCACCCGGTGCGTCATTGGGTCAGAATTAGGCATCCAGCAGGGTCCAAATGACAAAAAATAAGATTCAAAGCATGGAATGGGATTATTTTATTAAGTTTTTCTCATCGTGCATAGCCTGATTAGTTGTCATTTGTGTCTTTTATTGTGTCATTTGCTCAGTAATCATAGTAATACACACTATAATGTTGATTTATTTGACCATCAAAGACATTAAAGTATGAAAGTAGCAGATTAAAGTATCAAAACAATATAACTGAAGTGGAAAATGATCTGCTTCAGAGACGACATGTTTTAAATCTTGCACACTTTGATAAAATAAACCAGGAGAAAAATGACAAATATGTTCTTTGATCACTGTTTTCAAGAGATGTGATATAAAAGTTATCACATGTATACATAGATTTAACAGATTCCTAAATCTTATACTAGAAGGAATCTGAAAAAGTGAATGTGTTTTGATGTGGAGTCTATTATGGTTCATGTCTTTATGCTGTCACATGCACAGACAGTTTGGGGGGCAGGTGCTCAAGCCAAAAAAAAGTCAAGAGTGACTGACAACACAGTATACTTTCATTTATTTATTTATTACTGTTTTCTGAGAGAGTTGAAACTTAAAAATTACATGAGTAATATACCACAACATACCACACCAGATTGTCATGTAGCTCAAGTAATGACTCAGTATTGTCGTGAAAACTATAGCAAACCAGCTTTTTTGACTTAGTTTTTCTTTTTTTCTTTTACTAAAAAAAAATCACCCACAAAGTGTCACTGGGTTTGAGCATTTTGCATGAAGAACAGTGTAATTTCATCTGGTAAAACAGGACAAATAAGGCTTTGTCTCATGAGCTCTTTGAAAATTAGCAGCCAGTCGCATAACATGTTATTGTTTAGTTGCTGCAAATGTGTAAAATGCCCAGACTGAATGTTTGTACGAGGATAATAAACTAAGTAAAATAACCTTAACCTTTAGTATAAAGCATGTGGAAAGTTGATTTTCTTCGCCTGGTAAGAAGAGAACTGCAGCTAAATTCACAGACTGTATCACCAAAATTGTTTGTAGAATGTTGCATTATAACAATGCACTTTGTCTTTTGTAAAAAATAAATAAATAAATAAATAAAAACAGAGTGATGATTCAGGTAAAATGGGACTGGAAATTATCTTAAAAGGGATATTTTTCTAAAGTGAAACCAGCTTTTAGATGACAAAGAGCCATAAAGCCAACAAATAACTATGTTTATGTGCAGCATTTTTCTATGTTTATTGACACTTAGAATTAAGAATAAATCCATATCAGTGACAACAGTCTGGAGTTAGAAGAAACAGAGAAAAGACAAAAACCTGTCTCCCTGCAGGATCTCTTCATTCTGTTTATTTCAGACAAATTCTAATAACTGTTTCCTATAAAGGACAGTTGTAGTTTGGTGATTGGCTGCTGATGTTTAAAGACCTATTTTATATCTAATTTTATCTGAACCTGCAATCAAAATGAAACTCTTAATATGTTTGATGGTCCAAAGTTTCTCAAATATTACATATGTTATATAGAAGTCATAAATAGGTTATTAATAATAATAATAATAATAATAATAATAATAATAATAAAATTCATTTAACAGCACCTTTCAGAACACCCAAGGACACTCTACAGCAGAGAATAAAACAGATATGCAAAGAAGTAAACAAATGGATAAAAGAATCATCACAATAGAAATGAAAATGTGAAATGGAGAGTAAAACTTATGTGGGTAAACTATGTTGAAAAGGTGAGTTTTGAGTCTGGAGTTGAATAAGGGGAGAGAGTACAAGACAAATAACATTTAAGGAAGCCTTTTATTTTCTTTGTGACTTAAGAATAGTTTATCAAATGACTTCACTTCAACCTTTATATTATTTATATACCAATTTATGACAAGTCAATGCCACTTAATAAACGAAGGTTTGTGAGTGTAGATAGGAAGAAAATGTTTGGAACTCACTTTATTTGGTATGTGAGAGGTGTGCCAAATTGCTGAAATGTCAGAAGCATCATTGAACATTAGCTGTCAACAGTACTAGACATTCTGTAGGTTTACAGTCAGCGTCAAATTAGAGTAAGTGAAGTGTTTACAGTCTGGGTGTCAAGGCTAACCCAAAATAATGATAAAAAAAAAAAAAAAAAGTTTGCTCTGTAAAATATTTCCATCTTTCAGCCAATAATTTATTTAAATGTATTCTGCTACTTTTCCGTATGACTGAATAATTAAATGAAGGTGGGAAATCACATTTTAGTTTATTTGTTTGTACATTGAAGTCTATGTCAAGCAGCCTCTTATAAATCATCCACAAGTCCAAAAGTTTCATAGAAAAAGACAGATACTAAACAAAAAAACAAAACAAAATGATGTGACGTGTTGATAGAAAGTAAATGAAGTCGGTGAATCTATGCACTTTTTAACTGTAGTTCATAAACCTTTGTAGTAAGGTAAGGTAACCAGGTAAGTTTCCATATAAAGTAGAATTCTGCTACAGCTATATTTCCTAAAGAGTGTGTTTGCCGTGAAACTAGATACGATTTCTGCCGACTGGATCCGTGTAAAAGTAATTTCTATGAGGCAGGGCTGGTCATTTATGCAGATTTGTCCCTTTGCTCATTATCTTCACTGCTGAAGGCCTTATCATCTACTGATCAACTGAGAAAGGTTTCCACCGCTCATCAATTTAACAATTCCAACAGCGCGCTCTCATTAAAAACTACTTAGAGGATTAATCAAGTTCCTACTGAGCCTTATTAAAGTATTGATCATCGGCGAGGAGGTCAACACCCTGGGCAGGTCTCTAACAGAGTTTAAGCTTCAGTTAATGTCGGCCAATAAGTTCAGCAACTGCCCAGAGCTGAGAGGAAATACTGACAGTGTTCTCCAAAATATTAAGGTAACTCTAGGACATAAAAAGGTGAAGGTCCGGGAAATTTCAGACTCCAGGCTTCTCGTCATCATGTTTTGTTTGATCCTGCTCTGTAAGGTTGACAGCTCCAGGGTTCCTACTATTCTTGACGGAAACACGAGTGGTCGTGCTGTCAGGGAGGGATATGAGTCTTTGTTGTTGCTGCGGCGTCTGCCGGGCATATGAGCAAAAGGTCTGTATGGATCAATGACTTCTCAAGGGACTGATAAGCAGAGACAGACGGATGCAAAGGCAGACCCCTCCCTACCAAGGCCTCTTTGTTTTTTCTTTTAAGGATGACTTGCTCGATAGAATTTGGCGAACATAACCGGAACAACATTTAACAAACATGTTTTTGAGACGCTGTTTATGTGCAGTGACTGTTGTTTATTGGTGTTAACAACTACTGCTCAAAGTAACAAGATGCTGGACCATGTTGTTAGGCTCTACTCCAAACTGTTGAGTTATCATTGAATCATTAATTAGATAAAATGAAAATTATTAAGAAAGTTAGTCTTTACATGTGCGCACAATTTGATATGTTTTTACACTTATATGGCACCTATGGCTCAATTGGTAGAGTGGGTCGTCCAATAACCGAAGGGTTGGTGGATCGAATCCCGCTCTATCCTAGTCCGTTGTGTCCTTGGGCAAGACACTTCACCCTCCTTGCCGCTCACACTGGTGTTTGTGTGGTCAGAGGGGCTGTAGGCGTGAATTGGCAGCCATACTTTCATCAGTCTGCCCCAGGGCAGCTGTGACTACAAACATAGTTTACCACCACCAGAGGGAGAATGTGAGAGCAAATGAATAATGGATCGATAATGTAAAGTGCTTTGGGTGATTTGAAAAGCACTATAAAAACCTAATCCATGAATATTATTATATATTTGACTGAATGACTTTTGAAATGTTATCTGATTGGGATATATATTTATAGTCTGTATATTTGTTATTTTGTTCTAAAAGTTCAGTTTTTATCATAACTTTACTGCAGTGTCATTGACCTATTTATACATCATCCATGTTTGACAAGCTTTATTGACAAATGTGTAAATATCTGATGGTTACCCATTCATAACTACATTACCTGTAAATGTTGACAGGTTTTAGATCGGTATTAGATTACATGTTTAATTCGGAACCATTCAGAGCGATAACAGGGATTATTTGAAAATCAGTGTCTGGATAAAAATGTCATTTGGTAAAGTGGGAGTGATCTGGTCACATTTGACAAAATAGCAACAACATTTATCACATTTGCTAAATGTTACGCTAATAATAATACCATGCTAATTGAGTGATTACTTTAGCATACTTGAAATCTGCCTCAACATTTATTGAATAATTCACTCTCGAAGGCACTCATTTGACCATTTATGCTAATAATAAACCTTTTTAGCATGACTGGCAGGTAGATTTCTGTGCAGGTTTAGTTTATTGTTAGCTGCTGTAGTGACATGTTAGCATAGTTTCTGCTGTTGTACCAAAGAACTTATGAACATTCACCCTCTGCCCATTACAACTGGGCTGTTTTTCTGCCATTATGGACAGAAAGAGGTTCTCAAAAGTCACCACAGTTTCATATTTTTTGCTCTCTCTACTCTGCACTACTGTAATAGTAACTCATTTGAAACCTAATTTTTGTTCAGTGGCTACATTAGTGTGTATCGGCAGCAGTGTGCGCACCTCTGCCATTTTGAGTGCACCTGAGTTTCACCTTTTTTGCTTTTATCCTTTTGTTTAGTCTGATGTCACAGTGCCTTAAAAGGTTTTCCAAATTGAAATAATCAACAGCAGGGTCTGGATAATTATTTACTCTAATTTCACTCTTTAGTGAGGCATCAGTGAGGGTTCTCATTAATTTAACCCAAATACAAGGATTTATGTCATTTTACATCAGCGTGAAAAGTCCTGGACTCAAACACAGCACCGGCCAACTGGGGTCTTTCTGTTTCTGTTTTCTCCAGGTACTCCGGCTTCCACCCACCATTCAAAGACCTGCACCTTAATAGGTTAATCTGTCACTTTAAATGCCTGTAGGTGTCAATATGAGAGTTAATGGTTGTTCATCTCTTTAAGTCAGTCCTGTGATGAACTGGTGACATGCCCCTGGTGTACCCCGCCTTCAGCTGATGGTACCTGAACAGGCTTTAGCCCTCTGGCAGTTCTCCAGACGATTAACCCTTACAAACTGCTCATGTCTTAAACCTTCACAGTATGGTTCAGTGGTTTAACCCAGACCAAGAATTCCCTCACAGTAAGTGTCTAAACCAAATGTTAAACGACAGATTTATTTAGAATGTCTAAATAGACTATCCCACATTAATAAATATATGTAATATATTTATATAATGTTTCAGAGAGCACTCATTTTTGGATAAAAACATCTACTATCACACAGTATCACGTCCTGTTTTACATAACATTATGATTTATATATAAAATTGACCTGAACCAGCCTCATTGTCTAAAAATCTGTAGCACCTGTACAAAAGTATAACATTTTAAAATATTTAATTTTGTGTATTTTGGCAAAAATTTAGGAAAAGTCATCAAATTTCAGGATAAAAATAATGATGTTTAAGGTATTTTTACTACTGTTGAATGTCAAAACAGGTCAAATTTGACCCGAATGATATGTAAGGGTTAAGCAATTTTGGAAAATGAATGATTAAATGAAATGCAGTTTTATCACTTACATAAATCATAGCTTTTTTTTTCCTCTTCTTTTTGTAAATTGTAAGGATGTACAACACCTGACAAAACCCATATTCCAAATCAAGGGAATCCATAAAGATCTGTTTTGCAGATGTAACAGACACTAACATTAGCTAGAGACAAACTTTTTGTTTGCTTATTTGTTTGTTTTACTTTTCATTTGTTTAAGGATTCTAACTTTACTGATCAATTTCATCTACGTCTGCTATTTATCACATGAAAAGGATAGCTGGATGTATTTTATGGATTCAAGGACACAATACTCCAGCAGATTGAATACAGAGAAATGAATTAAAATTCAGGCATTTTCTCTGCAACTCTTAACTTTATACTTAAGTTTCACATTTTAATTAAGAGAATTTTACTGTTTTTGCTATAAACGGCCTAATCCAGCTTCTTAAGGCATAAAACAGTAATGCAAGTCTCAAATTGTCTGAGTATTTCTAGAGAAAGACATTATAGTGAATAGTAAAACCTGAAAAGCTAAAATGAGTAATAACCCTCGTCTGTGTTCAGTGTCACTTGCTCGTCTCTGAGCAGATGCCATTTCTGCACTGTGTGACCAAGGACTGCTGTATCTATTCATCTCTATCCACATTCCTCCACTCAATACACATGGTAATTCACTGGCTGGCATCCAGAGCTCTGTGTGCAGAGTCCAACAGTATCTGGCATGCAGATCTTCTTAGCTTATACTTTGGCTGACACCACCTAACACATAGCTATGCCATGCGTCTGTGGGAGGGCGGTGGGACCCCACACAGGATGTGAGTGGGTTGAGGGCCGAGTCTCTTCCTTGAAACACCTGATAGGCTGGATTTATTCCAAGGCTCAGATCGAATCATCAGTTTCCACTCTCCAGCAGAGCAAGAGCTGTAATTATGGCACAGAAGAGAACATGTAATGCAGCTTTAATGGTAAACTGACTGATGATTCGCCTCCAATATCCCCTTTTCAAATATACATAGTGCATTAGCAGCAGGGATTCACCAAGTCCAAACTGATTGGAGCTATTAAATACAATTTAGGGTATCTAGAAGTGGCTGAATGGAAGATATGTAGCACAAATAAGCTTTGTCCCAATATAATGTAGCCATATTATTCAAGGTCCCTTAAAAAATACATCACTTTAACACTGCCTAAAATTATAGTGCTGAGGAAATTTTGAGCACTTGTCCTCCTTTGCTTTCCGCCACTTTTGCTATTTTTTTTCCCTTGTGTTTTGTTCACATCCCATTTTTCAGCCGTTTCTTTACATACGGTGCCATTTTTCACAGAAATTACTATGCAAAGAAAAGTAATTTGAGCATCTGTGTGATTCATGAAAACACCATTTCTGCTGCTTACTCAAAAATAATGATTAGACAAAAGGTCATTTAGAGCTGCAGTTGGAGTATGGGCGTTTGTGTGGGTGGACGGGTTGGTGTATCAGTGTTTATACCTGTGTGTGTTCCGCAGCATGCTGATTTTTTTTAAATTTTATTTTCTTCTTTGCACATATGTCAGTTAGAGAGTCAATGAGAGTATGGACATGTGGCTATGCAGATCCAGCGTTTTCTTGTGCACCTGCCAGCATCCATGTGATATGACAGATGAAGCGTAACCTTTTAATGTGTTTACACACTGACATTTCCTGAGATCTGTCGTCTTCCTCAGTGAAACTAAACCCTTGACATTCTTTAGGCTCATATTTCCTTGAGCCGCTGCCTCTGTCAGTTCTCATATGATGCAAAGCCCGCATCAACAACATAATTACATCAGCTTCACTACCTCATCTGCCCCCTGTCAAATATGAATTCAGAACTGTGTTTTGGCTTTAACGCAGTAAGTTCAAGTATGTTCAACACCTATGTGTATCTGTGGTGGTTTCACATAAACTGATTACCTGTGATCCTCCTCTACTAAACATTTCCCTAAATCCTGGCATTATATCTGCATTTCAAACAATTTCATTCACAAAAAGGGGAAATGAATATTAAATCTCTTTTTTCACTGGACCTATTTGATATTATATCTACTATTCTATACTGTATCTGTCCTTGATTTAGAAAGGATGTCCTCTGCTGAACTTCCTAAATCAAAAGATTTAAGAAGAGAATGATATTAGGTGAGTTTTAAAGCCTCTTGAAGCAAGATTGGGTTTTGTGATACTGGCCCTGACAAATCTCAAAATATAGAATATTTATTTAAAGCTAGGAGCTCAAAGCATTGACAGAAAGAAAAAAAAAGCCAGAATCTGACTGTACAATTTTTCTCTGCAGCTCTCTGCTCCCAAATCAAATCAAAAGACTACATATAAATATGCAACTCTTATCAGACCACTTGAATTACAATATGCCTAAAGGTAATTATGGAACTTTTCCAATGAAAGCAAAAAAAAAACAACCTATGAAGCACTACAGCGTTTAATGGCTTAAAACCATTTCTAAGCAAGCTTGACATTTACTCTTCCTCTTCATCTATCATCCAATATCCTTGAAACCTCATTCAAATTAAAAAGCAATACTGAATTTTTCCAAATGAGATGTGCAGTCTTTGACTCTGACTCTTAAATGAGCACTGACACCTTATTACTATGTGGGCTTTGGCCCATCTGTTCATTTGGTTTTTCAATATGGTCACCCATATGTTGTGAGTCTTAGCGTCATCCTGTGAAATAACCTGGCAAACCCAGTGTTTCACCCCATCATGTTTTTATTCTGGATGAATGCAAGACCAATAGTAATGCCCCAAGTACATTATTTATGCAAAAAGTGTTATCTAATACAACAGAGAATAGTCCCTACTGACTTTAGTACACTGTATGAATTTTGCACCATAAAGCTGCAATAAACAAATATTTGTATGTATATTCACACATGAATCAACTGAGCATTTACCGGAGTTAGCTATCACCAAAGTATTCATGGAGTCTGCACTTCCCCTCAGTTTAGCTTTTAGCTCTGTTCAGTTTGTTTTGCTTACTTACTGTGGTCACCGTCATTCCTCTCATTAGCTATGTTTCCTGCCACATCAGGCAACTCTTTTTTGGCTAAAAAGCTTCAAACAACACTGTGCACTACCCACTCAGCAAATTTAGCAGCTGGCTGGTGAACATAGTGGAACATTTAATGGCTAAAGAGACACATATTTCCCTCAGGAGTTGGTGGAGAGTAAACCAGAGTGAAAATGAGAGTGAATATCGAACATTCATGCGACGCCCCCAAAACAGCTCTAAAACAAATGCTAATGTTTGAATGTGTGAATAGACTTTGTTTACTAACACACAAAGGTCTTTTAAGGCGGTAACATACCCCAAGTCGCCCCAAAAAATGAGTTAACGCGAGTAGGAACAAAAGACACTCACAAACTGTCAGTATATGTTAACAATCCTGAAAATAGCAAATAGAGAGGAAGGCTGGATGATGAGCGTAGGAGTATGAGCATGTGTGACATGAGCGTATCAGCAGTGTAACTAGTGGTGTCAGGTTATAATGACGATGCGATGCACCTGCAAAAATGTGATTGGACGTTATATCTTCGCCGCTTTCATATCTTCACAGTAGATTAGATTTCAGATAGTATATTTAAAATAAAACGTCTTAAGATTCACTGTTAATATATAAGACAATTAAAGATGGTTCATTACTCCTTAATTATAAATGCACATTATCTGCGTTCGATACAAATTTAAACACATTCCAGTGAGAATTGAAAGTTATTGTGTGGATTAGAATTATTAAATAATACTAATTATTAAATTTAGCCGTACAAGCTAAACTTCAAAATTCTGAAATAAAAAAAGTATTAGGTGAATAGATTTAAGCAAGGTTCTGTGTTATTAAATTTGCAGGTGCTGGGGAATCACAGGGAATAAACGCCAGAATTAGAAAATACCTCCTTTTTGGTCCAAATCAAAACATAAGTATTGAAGACCTGAGTCTGTTTCATGTCACTAAGGACAAAAAAAGTCTTTTTTTTTTTAGGAGTCTATAATGAAAGAATGAGCAGCAGAATCATGTCCAAGTTGCATCTGACAGAATCTGAGCAGTAATCAATAATTACAGCTGTCAATCATGTCTTTAACCCCCCCTGCCTGTATGAAAAGCTTCTGATTAGACGGAAACCTGCATCACAGAGTACATCTTCCCCAGCCTGAAATCACAAAGGGAACAAAGGAATAGATACAGGAATTTCATGGCCTCTCAGACTTTAAATTACAATAACCTGAAAGATATTTATGAGATTTTTTTTCCCAGTGAAAAATATGTCAAATATGTCAAGGATTGTAGCTTAAACTTAAACTTTTTTTCTTTTTCTTTTAAGAAAATCAGTAACACGAGTCTTGAAAACAACTGGATTCTGGGTGTTTTGCCATGGAGTGGTTCAATCCATTTTTATTTTTGTTTTTCTCATTTCATTCATAACCACATAATGACTGTCTCTGGGATCTGTTTTTATTTGGTAGGTAATCACAGCATCAAAATAACTGCACAAAACAATAAATAATAAGATTTTGCTGAATCATTTTCAAAATGTTGAATTCTAAAATGTTCTCACAAAACAACAATGACTCATCAGAAGTTATGTACTTGGCCACTGGTTTCTCTTTTTAATTTAACAGGGTAAAATAAATTAAAACAACAGAAGTGGGGTTGTTTGTTTTTTTTTTATAAGGGGATGAAACAGAAAAGTAGCCAAGTCAGCTTTCTTCTGCAACATTCAATCCAAATGTCAGTGTTTACCTTCCCATCTGTCTGTTTGCAGAGCAACTTGTCCCTTGTGTTTCCAATTTGGAAAACATGCTTACTTTCATTCGGACCCCAATGGCGTTGTCAATGTAAATCAGGTAGGACTCTCAGGCCAATCGATACAGACGTGAGAGAGGATTCACTCTGTAAACCCCAGGGACTCATCAATGACAGGAGTCTATTACTCCAGAGACTGAGCAGACGTGTGGGGGAGCTGCTATGAATTGCAAATGTGAACACACTGACTTGCCTGCTGTGCAAACTCCAAGATATATTATAGCACACTTGGGAATATATGCCTATTGCACAAAGCGAGGTTTTACCGGTACGCAGTGGGTACGCATTCTGCAAAAAGATGCCCATTCAGTAAGAAAAGACCCCAAATATTGTGTCTGCTCTAAAAACAGAAATGTAGACTGCAAACACTGAGGATTCAACGTGACTCACATTCTGCAGGAAATCTTTGTTTGCTCCTTAAACCCCAGTGGGAACTCGTCTCTTTGAATCCCACCTAGACTTCCCTGTGAACTTTCGCTCTGCTATGTAAAGAGTAATGGGTACACTGTTATTTTTGTCGACTCTCTCTGTGTCTTTCTCAAGTGTTTAAAGTTCAATTAGGGGCGCGCTGTGCTTCAACTCAGAGGCATTTGGAGTGATGCTAGCCTGCACTCTGAAGAGTACTCTCAGCCTCCTGATTAATTCAGTTGATGGAGAAGTCTGATGCTCATGCTCATTTCCCTCCTCTCTTAGTTTAAGCCCAAGAGGTGATTATTAAGCTTCCTGTGGGGATTTAAAATGCTCAGAAGTTGTCAAAACCTTTCAGTGCATACTTGTGCGAGCTCGTTGTAACCATGCTTTGGCTTCAGTGAATTTCGTCAGCGGGGATTGGCATGATGCTGACGACTCGTCTCTGCAGATGCAAAACAGCAAACAGCAGCTGAAATAGTCTAGTCAAGCCAAGTCAATTTACTGTGTTTATTCAGCACATGCAAAAAAAAAAAAAAAAAAAAAAAAAACTGTTTTCCAAAGAGCTGTACAGAGACACAGAGATGAAAGACTGACATGAATCAGAGAAGGTCTGTAAGTTAATAAGGGCATAAACTAGATTAAATCAAATGCAAGCAATTTCACTGTGAACAAACAAAATACAAAGAGCAAAATAGAATAAAAAAAAAAAAAAGAACAAATTTTTGTTGTTGTTGTTGGCAAACTGTTCTATAATTTATGGCTGACTACAGAGAACACTCAGTTGCCTTTGGGTGTTAAATTGGACAGCAATGGCTGGACACCAGATCTGAGAGGTCTACGTACAGACCATGGGGGGTTAGCAGTGCATCGATATAATCTCTTCCCAGTCCATTTAGTGCTTTAAGAACAAAAACACAATCTTAAAGTTTAATTATGTACTTGACTGGTAGCCAGTAAAGACAGGCCAGAGCAGGAGAGATTAAATCAATGAACAATATATAATCATTGAGTAAGAATAAAGGTGCCAGATATCTTTTGTACATGTTCTCCAGTCTCGCAACATTTATGTCTCCCTGCTCATGTCAGGTCATTTAGGTTCATTACCTGTCGGCGGCTCATGATGAGCTGTGAGTGCCTGGCTGGGTGATAGTGTCATGTGCTTTCTCATCATGTGTGACATGTGGGTCCCAGCCCTCCGGTCCAACCTCTGAATTATTGAACAGGTTCTGCTGGCTCTGACCTGGAGCTAACCTGAAGCCATAGTATAGTGTGAGGGGTGGACAGAGTGTGACCAAATCCCTCTCCCTATGGGTTACACAATAGAGACTGTGAATGAGGGATATTTGTGCAAATATATCAATAAATCATCATTACTAATACTAGCAATAGGACCACGGCTGAATGGGGATAAGAATAGAGAATGATTTGTTGGCAGTTTTATTGTATGCGTAGTGTTCTCTAGAGGTATACATTTCTACAGCTGCTTTGTTTCCCTTTCTGATTGTTCCTGCAGTTGATTATTAAATACTAAAAGTGCCCAAACAATTCCCTTATGTGTTGCTGTTCAGCGTAAGCATCAGGTGGGTAATTTTGCACCATCATGTCCACTCCTGCTTCTCCATAACAAAGACGCAGCCTTGTTCACTTTCAGAAACTTGGCCAGTGTTTAAATAAGTACCAGTGCGAGACCGTAATGAGCAAATAAGAAAAGCCACCCCACATTAAAAAGATGGGGACGGAATGCAAACTAAAATTCAAGGCTGCAGTGTTCATTCTCCTTCAAAGATTAAGTCAGTGGTTCCAACCCCATTTTAACATCACAAATTTCTGGTGACAACAGACATTTAACAATTTTTTTTTTTTGCTAAAACTAATTTGTTTTTGTAATTTGTACTATATTGCAAATAAACATTAATTTTAGACACATTTACTCTATATAATGTATATTATTATGGACACAGGCAGACAAACCATGTTCAGATTACTAAGTGAGTATTTTATTTTTCAGTCCAGCTTGTATTTACAAGGATGATAATTAATACTGAATAAACAATAACTAAAACTAGGAATTATGAAAGAGCTACAGCATCTTAAACCGACCACAATGAACATCTGAAAGATAAACAATACCACAGTGCTTCAGTTTCAACTTCACAGTTTGTCATGTCTTTTATTTGATTCTCTCTTTCAACTTATCATATATGTTTTTATTAGTGAGTTTTTATTTATTATTATTATTATTATTATTATTAATTGCTTTAAATCTCAGGTGACCCTTTTGAATTCCGGCCGACCCCAAAGTTGAAAAACCCCGGACTAGTTTGTGCATGTAAAGATAGCTGAGCAGTAACAGTAGGGCTGTGCTACTGAGAAGTTGTTACTGTCAAAGATGAAAAAGTATCTGACGCCTCCCCTCTGTCTCTGTGGTGCCATAAATCTCCAAATGTCACTTACAGCATTCTCCCAAACCACCACCCACATCACCTATATTACATTACTTCCATATGATTACATGGAATACAGCCCCATCACCACTTTCTTGAATAAACTCCACAAAATATCATTAATGTTTGCAAACATATTTTATGTGTGTCAACATTTTGTAATGAAGCAACAACTTACCCAGAAAACCTGTTTTTTTTTTTTTGTTTTTTTTTTTACCCTAACACTCTGACAGTTTCAGATAAGAAATCTACCTTTTCTTTTTTTCCCCTGCTGGTGCTTCTCTTCTTTATGTCATCGGTGAAAAGACGAGCACTAGTCTTTTATAACTTTCAAAAGGCAGCAGAGCTTCATCTTAAGCTGAATCTTGAAAATGATCGTCTTCGTGGCTGGCAGCTGCATTCAATATAAGCTCATTTCATTTCATGACTCTGAGTATTTGCCACTGCTCCCTCGAGACCTGGGTTTTCTTTTCTGATCAATCCCTAGAAACAGAACATACATAGAAAGAGAAAGGTATTATGTGTCTTTTCAGTGTTCAGAATCTGTACAAAAACACACATCCACCCTCCCAAACACACTCAACGCTTCCATAGGCTACAGCTGTAAGGCATGTTCTCCTGTGCTTGTTAAACAGAAAGTGAATTCCTCCAAGCACGTTTTAACCTTGACATCTGCCAAGCAGCTGTTCCATTAAGTCCGCCTCCTAGCTGCAGACTGGTCAACTTAGTGCACCAGACACAGACCAAATTAAATGCACATAAACTGCAAGATAAAAAGCCTACTACAGTGATAATGATCAGTTCTGCAATTTTCCAGGGTTTTTTTGATCTATACCCCAAGACACCACTGTCCATTGATTTTTTTTTTTCATTATAAGTAAATAATAAGCAGCCTAGAAAGAGATAAAAAAAAAAAAAAAAAAAAAAGAAATGGTCAGAGAAAAAGGAAAGTGTAGCACAGATTATATTTAAAAAGCTGTTATCATGGTTTCCACAAAGATTGACTCTCATGCCATCTATATTGTTTTTACTTCTGGCTTGTAAAAGAAGCACTTTGACATTTTTGAAAATGGTCTTATTTGTTTTCTAGAACTAGTACATGAGAAGATCCATAATCCTTGTGTTTTTGTCTATTTAGAGCCACAACCAGCAGCACCGAGCAGAGCTGGAAACTCAGAGTGAGAAAAAAGTGTTGCTTTCTACGGTGGACATTAGGAATCACTAATATCTCTTATTAATACTCATAAATAACATGTAATAATAAATCATTTGTTCTGTTTATTTATTTTGTTGTTTGATTAGCATGAAACACACAGGTAAATGGCATGTGATTAATAATATATTCTGTTTATTATCTATTATGAGGAACAACACCTCATAATAGTTTGACTGTGGATTCTATAGTATTTATGCTGAGGAGAGCTGTGCTTTTGGGAAAAGATGTTAGTCTATATGTTATTTTATAAGTACTGGCATAAAAATTGTTTGGTAAATCATTCTTTAACATTTAAATTACAGTTAATATATTAATATAAGGTAGTAAATGTGTTACTCCTCTTTTTTACTTCATTTCCCATCATGCAATGGGGTACTGTGCTTCCTCTCAACCATCAGGGGCATAGCAACATGACTGTAAAGCTATTGTGTTCCAAAATGACTAATATCTCTGAAAATATTGGTCCTATCAACTTGTCATTTTTGCCTGAGAGGACAACACTGAATGACCTACTGTTTTTGACCACCAGAGGACAATACTGATTACATTATAACACATTACATTTAGCAGACGCTTTTATCCAAAGTGACTTACAATAGAGGACATAAACATAGCATATAGCACTGATCACCCCCATTGTCTCCTGATGTGCAACGTGCCTGTCCTACCCAATGGGAACTGCTTAGCAACATCAATCAAATCAGTCCCTCCTCACTTTAAAAAGGAACTATTAAAGGAAAAAATATATTTAAAGTCAAAATGGGAACTGTAGGTGCCAAACTGGTCAGTTAAAATGTCTTAATTTCTCACACAGACAGACCAACAATGTAGTCCAATATCAATGTAAGCTAGCATTAGCTAGATGAATAAAGCTAACAAATCAGTGACTATATACTGTAATGCAGTGATTGTTCACATAAACCTGATGACGGAATCCTAGAATGATTTCGTTTCAACTCAACTTAAGTACAGCAGAGATGCCTGTCAGGAACACTCAGCAGCTGAGCTAGCTGTCAATAAAAACATACATGGCACAGGGCTCTCACTCAGTTGTCACTCAAAGTTCTTTAACTGTGCCCCATGGAACACAACATTGGGAGAGAAAAAAGTCTGGTGTTCTGGGGTGAAAGATTACTTTGACCTATTTTGATTTGAACAAAACTGCACATATACAAGATTCAAGGTTTTTATTTGTCACATGTGGCTGTACAGGTGCACTCACAGCCAGAGGTGGCTGCTGGTCTTTCACAGAGGGGAAGCTCATTGTCTGCTTACATCATTGTCAATTTCTATATATGTAAATTCTGCCCTCTGTTCCTTGAGAGGCTGAGCAGTCAAATGACAGTTGTACATCTCAAAATCAAAATAGGATTCAACTGATCTTCCAATCAACATGGAAGTTCAGCGTCCAAGCCAGTGCGTTGGACTTTTGTCCCTATTCTGATACCATACACAGTAAAGATACTAGACGGCGAAAATGCCTAAGCTACTGAGCGCTACCCGCCATTAAACCACATGAAGAAGAAGTTCTATGAGCAAATGCTACGAGAACAAAAACAGCGCTATGGGAATGTATGAGAAGCTAATGACGTGGATGATCCCGTCAAAATCTACTGGAACTGTCTACTACTCAAAGTACTGATCTATACTCCATATGATTGAT